>JAQFYM010004152.1:0-16346 GCA_034694785.1 Agrenia bidenticulata | reverse complement strand
TGGCAACATACAAAAGCATATACCCGCAATTATTGTATACTTTGTCAAGAAATCAGCAGCAATCCATAAAAGCAGTGAATTTATTATAATCAGTGCAAATAGATAAATATAAGTTTTCTTCACATTATTTTTATTATATAATCTGTTTTTTGAAATGTCGGGATTTATTTTATTAATCATTCTTAAGGGCATGATATATGGAACAAAACAGTAAAGAAACTATGAAAAATAAGAAATTGAAATAAATGCACAGTTCTGATAAGATTGTGGCCCTTTCAACGAATTAATATAAAAATATAGTCGTTTTATAGAATAATAAAAAAAAGTTGTTTAATCGTTTCCAAAGTTTGCGTTCCGATATGATAAAAATCAGGATACCAAAAATTTAAATTAAATTGCTATAATGGAACTGATACCAATTTGAGATATGTCTTTAAGATGGAAGAATATAAATATAACAATAATTATAGAATACTTTATTTTAACCCAATGCAAAGAGGGATTAGTTTATCAATAATTGCATTTATCTTAAAGTATTCCAAATATTCCTTTTTTATAGAATGGCTAACAATATGAAAAATAAAAGGGTGTTTTAATTATTTGGCGAGGTGTAAAATTAATGCTTAAACTATAATAAAATAAAATAAACTATAAACATTTTTTGGATTTTTAGAAAAATTTTAAGAAAAATTAAAAGTAAAAATATTTTGAAGGATAACCTTTTTTTACGCGGCATATATACAAAAAACCACAATATAAAGTGCAGATATTTTTTTTGCATTATCACCAACTATATCTTTCTATAAAGAAAAACTTAATCTTAAATAATACTTTATGTTTAATTTATTTTATGAATAATTTCACCTAATTAATTAGCACATTTAGCTTTAAAAATGTATTTATAATTTTAAGATCGAAGTCTACTAAAATCAGTCTTGTTTACAATATGCCACATGCGTATTTAAAGATTTTTGCTTGTTTGTTGTATTTTTTGCAACAGTAAAGCAATACGCAAAAACAAATACTTTTTAATAAAATGAACATGAACAAAAACAAGCATTTACATTATTCCACAGAAAAATGTTATTTTCGTTACAGCTTGAAGATTTCATTACTAAATCGATTTTCGTCAAAAAAAAAATCCGGAAAGGGTAACCGAATATGGTAGAAGAAAAAAAATATCTGTCTATATTAAAAAATGTAACTTCTACAAAAAACGCATTAACTTTAATGTTAAGTCATTAATTGAACAAAACTAGATAAATAATTATTTTATAATATTACTGTCTACATTCTTTTCCATATTCAATTAAAGCCATTTTAGAAGTCTAATATCTCTTTTCATGTAAATACCAATTTTTTATTTTTTCATGCATGCTAAGAATTTTTTTGTATATCAGTAAACACAAATTAAAATTAAAATGCACATCAAATATAAAAAATCACATGATTTTTTTTTTGTTTATCAGTAAACATAAATTAAAATAAAACTGCACATCAAATATATTAAATCACATGAAATTTTTACTTTAAGGTAAATTTTACATTAACATACGTATATTTGTAAATCTTTTGGCCTGACTACGAAAAAATATGTAAAGTGATATTCTTTAATGTATAATTATTTTTACTTGCGTCATAATTTATATCAGATGCATTTATTGCAAATTTTAAACTTAAAATTTTGTATATATATGCATTTCTAGCGTTATTATACAACAGAAAAATTTTTAACAGGAACCTTTTACTTTTCTTTACAGTGTGACGGGAATTGTTGTCAGTCCTAAAAAGAAGTAAATAAGTATTTGCGTTTTTTGTGGGTAGGACTAAAATTAACAAAAAATTAGCTAATTATAAATTGTAAGAAATAAAAAAGGCATGTTTTGCAAATAAAACGGTAAATTTTATTAAGAAAAAACCTTTTTTGTATTTTAATCGTGTTAATCTCTATTATTCGCTACTATAGCATTGATTTACTTCGTAGTAGATTCTATTTTGTTATAGAGACATGATTATCTCTACATAAAGCATGCAAGTGGAATTTAGCCGCTTAGCGTATAAATTGCGTACCTTTATGGTTTATATTTTGATTTTCGTTTTTAATTTAAACATATTCACGCATCAAAGTGTGCATAGCAAAATTAAATTTTATTTAAAGTTTTACACTCTTTTCTGGCGTATTTTACAACAAAAGAATAATGTAAAGCAAAGTTAAATTTCATAAAAAAAATAAATATAATCAAATGCCCCTTTTTTTCTATAAAGATACTTAAAAGAAAATATACATAAATAACTTCTATTTTTACAGATTATCGAGTTTTTTACAAAAAAGTATGTCATTGCAAAATTTTTAGGCCTGTATTTTTACTACAATTTCATAGTCTTATACTTAATTTTAGGAGTGTGGAAATACAAACAAACTCTTTTTTTTAAGTTCATTACTTTAAACGCGCTATTCTGTATAGAAAAAAAAATACAAAATAGTCAATTTTTGTAAGGATTTTTGGTCTTTGTTGTGCTATTACTATAGAAATTCCAAAAACCGCCCAAACTGTTATTATATTTTTTAATAGAAATACATTAGGGATTTTGTATATTAAACGCCGGCTGGCGAATTGTAATACAAATATAAATTTTAAATAGTAAAATAATAGTTGCAATCTTTAGAATAGATTTATACTAAGTTTTTGTCTCTAAGGATAAATTGACGACTAAAAACCATCGTAATTTTTATAAAAAGCGATAGATATTGTAATCTTATTTTGATTACGTTAATGTTTCTTTTTGCCGCTGGTACTTGTATGTATTGGTTTTTTATTATAAAAAAAATATAATTCTTTTCCCGTAAAGTGATACAAAATTAATACGTCGGAATTTTAACGATCATCTATTACGAAAACCTCTATCTTTACGACGAATATGCTAGGGATATTCATAATCTTATCATGTAAAAACAACCCCAAAAATATAATAATGTGGCTAGATATGATATACAAGCATTAAAAAATACAATTTAAAACAATTTTCGTAAAAAAAAGCATGTTTTATTTTTTTATACGTCATCATGGTCAAAAATTTTAGTCACTGACGAACCAAAAAATAGCTTTACATAACTAAAAATAGCGTTTTCTTATTTTAGAATTAAAAAAAATAAAAAAAAAATATATAAAAATAATTGGAAACGTAAAAGTATTTACATGCATAATACCATTTTTTAAATTTATTTGTCACAGCTGCTATTCAGTAGTGATTTTTGTATATACAAGTAAATGAACCAGCAAATTTACAACTTCGTTTCATAAAATTAAAGTACAATTGATGCACTTTTGTTCCATAAATTGTAGCATCGAAAATTCTTTTTACCAGAAGAAGACGAACCACGTATATTTTAAACTAGCCGGCAGGCAAGTTTTATGGCTGTAGGGTCAAATTGAAAGTAAAACAGGACAACCCGCCAGAGGGTGAGGAATAAGGGGTTTGTTAATAGGGGTTAAAGAGCTGGGTTACGGGATAAAGGGCAAGGTCAAACTGAGACAAGTTTGAAAGCATTCACGCGCATTTTAGTGCCTTGTCGCAGGCGAGTTGTCGTGTTTTTCGGCGTAGGCGTGTTTCGAGACGAATTGCCTACGGCGAATATCACTCTGCCTCTTATTACACCTAGCTAGACGAAACATAGATAAGATCACTAGTGTAGTAATTAGGCCTACAGTATATTATAAATAGTAAAATTAACTTGTTTTTAAGATTTTAAAAGACAGCTGTAACAATACATATCTATTTGAATACGTGTATATAGGTTTAACAAGAGATACATCCCTACACGTTTTTTGCAATAAAAATTCCGCCCACTATCATTTTCACAATTATGCACGCTTTTTATACCTTTTCAGACACACTGGTACATATTTGTACTAAAAAAGGGTTCAGCATACTATTGCTGATACATATTTGTACTAGACAAACACAGAGCAAAATAATTATGGCGCAAATATGTACCAATAAAAAATTTTTCAAAATGGACCAGGGTTGCCATTTTTTTAGGGTGGAAAAAAGACTAAAAATAAAAAAAAAACACTATTAAAAGGTGACCGGGTGATTCCGACCACTATCAAAATTATTACTTATATATAAATACGTTATAAGAAATATAGATAGATCGAACATCGGTATAAGGGACAGGTTTTTTCTCACATCTGACGAGGAGGGTTGATAGAAAATCAACCGGATGATTCCGATTACTAGGAAAATAATTCAAAATATATAAATAAGTTTTAAGAAAAATAGAATAGATCGAACATGGGTTTAAGGGTCAGATTTTCACATATTTTTATCAGAAGAGTGAGCTTGATATAAAGCCGTTAAACATTGTGATGCGGCTTACTTTTTTGGAGCGGTAAAATGTAGATCTACCTTATAATACAATGACAATGTTGTTGTTTTCGATCTTCACATGTGTTTTTTGAAGAGTTGGATATACTTTTCAAGCCTGGTTTGATTTCTACACAAAAAGAGTAGATATTTCTCTCTTTTTTTAATGTTTCAATATGCCAGAAAATGAACAAAACCAGACCCCTAGAAAAAAGAATTCCCATAAAACTAAAATTACATATTGGATGATGATCATTTTAAGTTCATTGACGATGGGAGATTTCAGTGCTTGCCATGTCGCACTGTTCATGATGTAAATTTTCCAAAAGAAATACAACCTATAGAGCTCATGTTTAAACATTAAAGTATCAGAAAAATGTAGAAGGAACTAGAAAAAAATCTAAAAATACTGCAAGCGGATTTGATAATAAGACGACTAAGTACATGAAAAAGAAAGACATTCCATATTTAAAAATGTGAATGTCCAGATTTTACAGAGTACCTAACAGAAATTTCGGGTTGTACTTCTAAGTCTGAGGCGCATTACAGAAGTGAGGTTCTGCCTGATAATGCTCGTGAGCAATTAGTTTGCATTTATAATGCAATTACAAATAGAAATTATTATCTGATGGATGATGCATCCCAGGATTTTTAAAGATGAAAAATCCTGAACATTTTAATTAGTGTATTAGATGAATCCTTGCCCTAAAAAAACATGAGATATTATTAATACTATGATACAATTTTTGACGACAGCTTTAACGTTAACTCAGCGAATCTTGACTTCCTAGCATTAATTTTTGAAACTGATGAGGGGTTTGCCAACTATACGTTGCTTCTTTCTGATTGAGCCGATTAAGCAAAAGCCGTAGGAAGAAGATTAAAAACAGTATTATTGCAGTTGTAGCACGTTACATATGAATGTCATGCTCTGCACAACTTTAGTGATCATCTTAAAAAGACTTATATGAATGCCGATAAGTTTGCGTCTTATTTTGAGTTATTGACAAAGCAAAAAATAGCAAAAATTAAATCATGAAAATTTAAAACAATATAGACTTTACCAACTATCCAATATGCACTAGGTGGGGCACGTGGTTATAATATATACTATACATTTATAAAAATTTTCAAACAATAAAAACATGGGATTTATCTTTAGAAAACTGTAGCAAAAATATTTAAAATTCCAAAAATCTTGTTCAAGATCTAAATGTGGAGAAAGAATTAAAATATTTTATGCTTTATTTTTTACTAGCTAAAAAACTAAAAAATATAAACGCAGGCACATTTTGAATCTCCGAACAACTAGCGATAACTACATATGTGTACAGCGTAATAAAAGAACCAAAATGGAAAGAAGATTTCCAGCAAAAATTGGACAAAATCCAGAGTTAGGATACTTTCAAGCATTGAATATTAACCCGTGTTCCAAAGATATGAGATGTTTACAGTATGCTTCACGTACTCAGTATGGGTCGAAAGAAGTTTTAGTGGAATTGGTATAACTTTGCGCTAAAAAAGCATATTATAAAGTTGAAACAATTAAGACCCTACTTTCATTGCAATTAAATATATATGATATAAAAATAAAATTTACTTTCTGGCTTAAACATACTTTATACCGTTTTTTTTTGTCGTTTTTAATGTGAATTATGCATTATTTACATAACAAAGATTTTTTTATTTTACAATTTTTTACCCTTTATACCCTTTATTTTATAGCCCTATTACGCTCCTTAGTAATTATACGCTTAAGAAAAAGTAAATAACAAAACTCAATAACAAACAAGCATTAGATTGAATATGTCTATAACAAAAATAACTTATAAAAAGCAAAAAATGTGCAAAAAATAAACAAAGTACAACAATAGTTGCTATTTTCGGTTAGGGGTAAGAAACGAATTAAAGTAGTATATGGGTTATTTGATGTAAAGGAGTAGGATTAGGGTTCACGTTAACGAACAATATGTTTTATAGTAATTACCTGATTTTAAGACTTTTTTTTGTAGCATTTTGTGTTCTGATATGGGTTTCTCTATAATTCACAAGTATTATAGTATTTGGTTTGCTGTAGAATTTAGTTATGTGGTACTGTTGTTGTTTTTGATTCATTCTTGTTGTGTTTATTTTACATTTGTATCATTTTTTGTCACGGGGTTGACACTTGATCCTTGTCTCGAGGTGGATATAATCTTCTTTTAATTTCTGGGGGATCAGACCCTTGAGCCAGTTGTTTCTTCATGACGTAAATTTTCGCTCGTCATAATATGAGGCATAAGAAAAAAGAAACAAATATAACAAATAAAACAAAGCGACAGTACGGATAAAAGGGGTCGGAATCGATATAAATCAGCATCATAATATAACAGCTGAAATTTTCAAAATTTTTAAAAATATAACATTTTTTTTTTAAATCTCCAAGCCCTAAAGATTTATAAAGTGGTCGGAATAAAGCGTGTACTGTCGTGGATCATACAATCAAGGCACAAAAAATTATAAAATTTTGGCAAACATGCATTTATAGTGTTAAAATTCTATATGTAAAAAATACCCTGAAATATTTGTCATTTATGAAATTTCAGACATTAAAAATCCAAGTAAAAAGCAACATAAAAGAAAAAAGCATGCTGGGCAACTCGCGTGCGGTCATTAAAGAGACCTCGTCTTACGGCATGTTTTTAAATTAAAAAAAATACATTGAAAAATGTTTTTGTAAAAAATAAAAAAAGTGGTATAAATGCATATAAAATACATATGGATAAATTTATTTGAGTTTTCTACGCCTTCGCTATCAAAATTTTAATGATATTTTTTGTTGTGTTATTCCAAACCAACCCGCACCCTAACCATAAAAATAAGGGCCTGGCTGATTCAAACAGGTGCTTATGTTTATGACCAAAAGTGTTTCACGCCACAAACGTTTGTGTATTTTTCGCTGTTTTTATGATAACGTTTTTACGTCAGTAAACATGCGTGTCGTTTTGACGAAAAAGAATTATGATCGTGTTAGAATGAAAATAAAGAAAAAATTTTTTGCCCTTACAAAAAAAAATACTAATATTATTTTATTCTTCAAGGATAGATTCCTTGTCATTATAAGAAAAACTAAAGTTTGATCATAACCAGAAACCGTGTCAATGTCGATACTTGTACTGAAAGGATTTTTAACTAACGTTGTTAGTATTTCTAAAATGTTAAAAAAAAACGTATAAAGTCAAAAGTCTTTAACATAAAATAATGCACAATATTTTCAATAAAATTTCCACAAAAAAAAAACCCATAAAACGATTAACGCGACTTTTTATACTTAAATTGTAAATTTATACTAAATGTTATATAAACTGATTTTTTGGGAAACTAATAAAAAGGACGCCATAAAGCAGATCTTAGCCCAAAAAAAGCGGTCAATTCTGAACATGTAAATACTCTTTTTGTTTTATTAGGATATTGACCAAGAGTTTTTGAGCATTGCATTTTTTAGTTTCTGTATTTTATTTTTAGACTTAAGTTAGGTCAATTTATGTTTAACCATGTTTCTTTTTTATTTTACACGCTTACGTTTATATATTAGTAAAAATATGAAAATAAGAAGATAATATAATTTATTTACGAAAAACATGAAAATAGTGTTTTTAGCCTTGTTTTACCTTATTTATATTACTTTTTTACTACATACTTCTGTTGGCTCTGACGAGCCTAAAAGGAAAAAAGAAGAAGCGGGTGTCGAAGCGGAGGCTTTCATTTTCTTCTGTAGAACGACGTCCCGCGCAGCCGGACACGTTTGACGGAAGAAAATGAAAGCCACGAGCGGAGACGACCAGCGCCCAGCATAATTCCCAAAAAGGAATATTAGATGATTGGTTCATCAAAAGGAGGTTATCAGTAAATGATGATTCGTTTTACAGATGAACCAATAGATAAGGTTTACAAGGTATATAAAGAGGAAAAGTTTAAATAAATAGGTTACTTTAAATACTCTTTAATCGTCGTTCAAAGAGCACTTCTGGCGAAAAGCCAGCATCAAACAAAAACTTCTTCTTGGTCTTTTCACACTGCTATTCTTTTCTTTTTATTCTAAGTGCTCATAAACATGTAAAAGGATGTTCCTGAACCGTGCCCCAAAAAAAAGGACACATGGTGAAAAGTGTTTCTGACGTCATAATTAATTCCATTAACATCATTTTTTTAGCATAAAAGAAACTCTAGTTCATAAACGTTGACAAGTGTTTACTAACGGTCGGAAAAAACGTTTTTAGCTATTTAAAACGACACGCTTAATCGTGCTTGAGCGTTTCAATCATTACTGTTTCTGCAAAAACGTTTATGGGTGTCGAAAACGACACGAAAAAAATTCCGATGAACAAGATCGTTTAGACGTCATAAAGGAGCAGCTCATAAACGCTCATTTATGCGAACAGACACGCCCTAAATTTTTCGGGCTAGTTAAATGCATATATGTAGAACTTTGAAATATTTCTTTGTTATGTCATTTTATTTGTAGTTTGCTTTTTTTTTTTTGACCTGCGATAATAAAAAAAAGTTATATTTTTTTTTCTTGATTACAAGCTTTAGAAGTTCAATTTTTGAACAGTAAGGATTTTTTATTGATATACTTATCGAGCTTTTGTTTTTATTACGTTTTGATGTATGTTCTCGTCTTGTGTAAATAAGATTTTAGTTATTTATGGTACAGTATGGCCAAGAGTCATTTTATCTTTGGCGAGTTGTCTCGCAGCTCGACTACGCCTAAAAAAGTCCAAATACCATCAACAAAAAGGACAAAATTTTAAATCATTAATGTCTAACTTACACCTAACCTACCCCATACACCCCTTTGCCTCCATCTACCAAACACCCCTTATCTATCTAAGCCTAGCGTCCCAACCTCTTTTCACATACCTTTTGCCGCAAAAACGAGTTGTCCTGTTTTATGTTAAATTTGCGCCCTTGGCCAAAATCTCACATGCTGCTATTTTTTCTAGTTGTCGACGTGCTTGTCAAATCGTAAAATATATTATAAATAACATCTTAGTGTTTCGTATTCCTTAAATCACATTTTTTATCGGAGGCGGCGGCGTCGTTGTTTTTTTGTTTTCTTTTACAAACTCGCTCCCGTGGGAAAGTTGTCTTTTATGCTTCGCAAGCAATTTTTAAACATTATGCTTTATGGCGAGTTGACCAACGGGCTAATTAGCCTGAAATATGGTTCATTTATGAAATTTAAAATATCACAAGTCCATGGTAAAAACAATATAAAAATGTTTAAACATGTAACAGCTGTTGAACTTTCAAAATTAAATAAAAAAAAATAAAATTTACAGAAGTACAGTTGAGCCTCGATAATCCGACACAGTTTACCTTCTTTTTTACACATTGCACAGTCTCATACCATTATTTTTAATATTGCAGGGCATAAATTTTTCATTGTTATTTTTGTTATACTACGCTGAAAAATACATATTTGCGTAGTACAGACTTGTTTTTATCCCGTTTCTAGTTTCTTAAAAAACCCATATTAATTTAGTCTTTATTATATTTTTACCTTAATTTTTGCAGACACTAGCTTTGCTATTTGCGCTTTTTATCAGTCATGAATGTTTTTATTTTTATTTGGAATGCCTCTTTTCATGTTCCGGGCTATTTTTGCTCTTGCATACATTTTTTTTTTTCATATAAGAAATAAATTCAGTCAGTAACTAGAATGTCGAATATCGTATAGAATAAAGGCAAAAGCATTTACATCAAAAAATATTACGAAACCAAGGTTTATTGTATTCGAGTGTCAGTTAAAAGAGGTTCGACTGTACTTTATCTTTACCGTTAGAACAAAAAAAAATATTTGATTTTAATGGTTTTGTGGTTTAATGCATACATATTAATAAAACATAATTTCTAAAAATAAACTTGTAATATGTGTATTCGGTAGACAAACTTTATGGATGCCTTATTTAAAAACGTTTTGTATACAATAAAATGCATTAACGTAAGTTGGCAATTTTCGCCTAGTAAAAGAATTGCGTATTTGAGAGTTTAAAAAAAAACGTACGAACGTGACTTATACCAAACCAAAATATATACTTATTGATGTTTTTAGATTTGCTTCGTACTATATAATTGTTAGTAGGAATCTTTTTTTTTCAATATTTTGCTTTTACCTATTATATAATAATATATACTATGTCAGCATATTATTTATGGCTTTAATAAGGATTAAAAGGTTTTTTGTAGTTTTAAATATTATCATCTTTTTTTACAATTCGTTTTTCAATATAATATCTTAAACTTATTTTAGGATAATGAAAAAAAGTTTACATTATATTTTATTTAATAAAAAGGCTGTAAATTATGTACAAACTACTTTTTTACATGTTTTTTTCGGGTTATTTTAAACTGACATAATTTAAACTGGATTTTTATCACCGGCTTATTTTTAACCGGTTAGATATAACCCTGAAAATTATACTGATGACTTTTTATTCCTTAAAGGCGACTTTTTTTTTGCTGTATTTGCGCGTATTGCATATTTTTTTGCTCTTAAGTGTCCTTATAGAAGAAATTAATTAGCTGGTTATAAAGAGCTAATCGTATAAACTTATAGAACAAATAAACTGAAAGCACAAAAAAACTTATTTAATTGGCAAATTGTATTTTTGTTAGTTATTGTCTTTTTTATACATTATTCTATTTATTATGTATCAGTAACATACTCAATCATTGTGTACAGGTTGCGAGCTTTTTAAAATAATAAAAACCACAAAATACTATATAAGGAATTTTTGTGAAAAAAATTATGGCTATGTCAGCGTTTTTATGCAGGTTCCGAATTTTTATGAATTTTTTGTTTTCTACTGTTTAAATTATTTCTTAAAAAACAAAATAGGCGCAAAATAAAAATCAAAATCAAAAAGTATTTAAACTTGTGTTTACCTATATTTTACTAGTAAACTAAGTAGAAAAGTGCAATTTTGTGATACGTAAGTTTTTGACACTATTCAGGGCTCATTTCATTTTTTCACCCGGGGTGATTTACCCCTTTTTTAGGGCCAAAAAATACCCCTGGGTATTTTCACCCTGGGTCATTTCAAAAATTTCTACCCTAGGGTGATTCGAACCCAGAGTGATATTTCTCCTTTTTGTGACCCTAGTGTATTTTTAGCCAAATATACAAATTAATGCAATATTGACAACAAAAACTTCAAAGAACATACAAAAACACGCCAAATATGTAAATTTAACGTTGTAAGCAATTTTTTAAAGTTTTTGGGTGCTATCATAAATTTAGAAAAATATGGATGCATTACCCTGGGGTAGAAAAATGAAATTCCCAGAAATCACCCCGAATGAAAAAAGCTATTACCCTGGGGTAAAAATACCCCAGGGACAAAAAATAAAATGAGCCCTCATATGCATTGTAAAAAAATGAGTTTTTTTAGGGCAGTACAAAAAAAAGATTTTACTGTATAAATATCAAGCTAGGTAAAGATAAAATTTCTCAAGTGCATTTTTAATATTCTTTACAATGAATTTTACTTTTATAATTTATGCAAAAAATAACAATAATTATTTTAGGTATTTGTAGACGCTTGTAAAAAAAAATCCCGCCTAAAAAAATAAAAGGCCCTGTTCTAAAAAAAAGAACAGCCCACAGGACCTTGCGACGGCAGTGATTATTCACCTAGTAAAAGAAGAAAATAAGGTTCAGAACCCAATTGTCATTTTGCGCATGTTATACTTTCAATGCATATATATAAGTTTTTTTATATAATAATATACTTTTAATATTTATAAGTCTGTGTAGTAACCTAAAGTAAATATTTAAACAAAAATATTGCACTGAAATACATGATCTTTTCAAATAAAACACTACACCGCTGTCCCAAATTAAATGTGGCAGATTTTTGCAAATTTGCCCCAAATTAAGGGGTAAGTTTGACAATTAGTTAAGGACAGAGGGAGTAATAATGCGAAAATAAATCTAGGATCTAAATAACAGTTAAGACTAACAGATCCATCGTGTATTTTTTGCCTCCTCTTTTTTATATAAATTTCCTTGACAGATAGTCTTTTTTTTTAGCGTCATAATAGTATAGAAAAAAATAACTCGACTAGAACTAGATTAAAAAATTTTATACTCTTTTGAACCTTTATATACAACGATCCTAATATTTAAAGCATATCTTACTCATCACGAGGGGAACTAACGTCAATATTTATTGAAAATGCAGAAAAAACTTACAAAGACAGTATAATACATTCGACTGCAGTTTTAAAATCATTTCAGCATTTTTCCTGTTTTTTTATGTAAAAAACAGCTGAAAATGACGCAAAAAATGTATTGTAAATGGTTAGGTATGTATTTGCAAATTAAATGGTCTTATTTACTTAAAATAAACATAATTTCTAAGATAAAAAACTATAATTTCAAATATACAGTTTCTTGGTGTTTAAATTGAAATAGGCGATGCTTTTCGTCGTTTTTTACTGCTTTTTTAGTTCTCTAACTACTAGGGTTTTAAAACTTCCGAAATTTGAAAAAAAATTTACGGAAGTTTGTACGGTAAAGTGGGAAGTTTTGAAAACCTCGGGTAATGGTGGAAATAATGAAAACCTCGGGTAATGGTGGAAATAATGAAAATATAAAAAAATATTTTTGAATATGTATTTCTTACCCTTTTAAGTAATTTTAAAGAGGAATTTGATGAAATCTTAGGTGAAATAGCCAAAAATCAAAATTGTAATATGTAATTGCAACAAAATAGTATTGTGTGTAACAAGGTTATTTATAAATTGTTAAATTGTTATTAAAAAAACTAGTTATTAGGGATTTTTTGGAAATACCAATTTCTTAAATTTTTGTTGTAAAAAATTATATAAATGTAAAAGATATCCTATTATTTTTACAATTAACTTTCAAACGTTGCAAAAGAAATCTTTTGCATTTCATCTTTTCTTATTTTAGAGATATTTTGTTACCCAAAGATATAGGTGGTGTATTTTTTTTACCCTAAGGTACAGTCATGCCCCATTTTTATAATGTTTTATTTACCCTAGGGTAATTAATCACAATTTTTATAAAAATGTATTTTTAATTACTCTGGGGTAAAACGAAAACCCCTAGAGTAGTATAAAATTTGTTTTTTTCATTCCTCTAGCACTTTTTACCCTAGAGGAATATTTTTTACACCAAAAAATCTAAGGGGTAATTTTTACCCTAAGGAAAAGTATAAATAAAATGTGAGGGAAAAAATACTCTAGAGTAAAAATGGTTTACCCTATAGTTGCAAATACCCTAGAGTTCATCAAACCAAAATACCCTAGAGGTAGAAAAATTGAAGATATACCCTAGAGAAATGACAAACCCCTAGGGTAAAAAAAAAATACACCACCATAGTCAGAAAGTTTTCTAAAGTGTGAAAATCGTACATACTAAAATTTGATGTAACTGTCGGTACTGAACGAAATTGCCTACTGTAGGCTTTCTTCGGCTAAATTCATATCTGGGATGCTACAAAATTAGAAGCACATTTTGAGAAATGTAGTAAAAACCCATTAGAACAAGCATGAAGATGACGATATTGCAAAAAGACAACGATAATGAAAGACAATATGAATACAAGGATAATTTAAGCTCAGATGATAAGCAAATAATACTATAAAGAGCAAGCAAAAACAAAAATAAAATTATTAAAATAAATAAAATATGACTATATAATATAATGTGTTTTGTGCTATTCCGAATTTCCAAAATTCCCAAATCTTCTATAAAATTTCCAATATTACCCAGTAAACTTTCAAAATTTTCATGGATTTATAAAAACACGGAAATTTTACAATACTACTAACTACTCTTCACTATATGGACTGATATACTGGCATCTGGTTAGATCAATTTATAAACTTGACTTCATCTTATTAATAAAATATTAATATTAATATTTAAAAATGTAATGAAATGAAACGAAACATTAATGTCTTGTGATGTCTTTATCATTTATGTAATAAATAGTTTTTGCAAAATATACGCCATTAAAGACATGAGCGAAATTTAAATTTAACAAGATGTGGTGTTTTTATTCGTTTAAGTAAAAAAAAACACATTATTTTTTTAATAAATTCATTATAATTTTCTTTACCAATCATATTATAATATTTTCTTCGTCTTATCTACAAATTCCATAGGGCGAAATAAATGATCCATACCTGGCGGATAATTATTTTCACGTTCATATATAGGATCTAAAGCCTTTGGAAGAGTTGTTGCCACGTTGTTGCCCGGTTTTTTCGAATCAAAGAAATCCATTGGAGGTGGCCTTGTAGGTTTGGTAATTGAGTCAAAATCTCTACCTATAGATTCGGTGTCTTCAGGTGTAACATAATTTTCCTCATTTTTGCCATTATCAGAGTCTTTTTGATTACTTGATTCTCCTTTTTTTATCATATCGGCTTCGTTTTTCCAATCTATTGGTTTCCTATTTTCACCAGATTTACCAATATCACCAGGGTTTAGTTCTAAAGATTTGCAATTGTTATTATTTTCTAACCCATTTAGCGTTGCGTCGTCTTTAGGCATTGTATTATTCGCAGACTCCATACTTCCTTTGTCATTGACTTTATCTTGCGGGTATGTGGGCGCGATCGGTTTTATAGATTCTGTAGTTTGTGATCCATTAGTATCCTGGTCTTGGTTATTCGGTCTAAGATAGATAAGTGTTTTTGGATCCCCTGGGTTTAAGACAGGTTCCAAAACAAATTTTTGAGAGTCTTTGGGACTTACCGCATCGCAGTGATTTAGTACCATTCTATTTCCATGGAGTAGTGTATCCAAAGTATACAAAGTCAAGCACTTATTAGTGTAGGAATGAATAAAAATCATACCACCTTCCACCTTTTGCAGCTTCCATCTAGTCAGTATATTTTCTGAATCACTCGAAGGACAAAAATGTACGTTTATTTCACCAGGTCTTGATATACATAGGTATTTATCGTTGATCAAGCATCTATATTCCTTTTTATTGTCCTTTATAAACCTCCAATTATCATAGATTTTAGCAAGAGACTCATCTCTCATTGATTCATTTTTAGCCCTTAAAAATATGCCTTGCAAAGTAAGAAGCTTTTCAGGCTCTATCATTAAACATACATTATACTTTAGCGTACTATTTAAATCAATGTCTGTGCCTTTTACTTGACATGGTCTTAACATAAATAGAATTAAATTAATATATATCATTAGTTTATAGTGGGTGTTTTTTTTTATTTAACTATTGTTTCATGTAATATCTAAGATTGATTTCCAAAATAAGCTATCATACTTTTCATCTGTATATTTTAAATAAGGTTTTAAGCTAATCTAAATTCGATTTTAAATGCTGTCAATAGATTTTCAAGCAAGTTTATGGCATCTCAATGCAGTAAAAATAAAATATAAGAGCGGGCCTCTTTCGAATTTCAAAACTTTTCTACTCAAAAAAGAGTTTTTGTCATGAGCATCCGTGGCTTTAAAAAAACGTTTTGCCCGATCTTTTAAACAAACTCTCGTGTCTTTTTTACTAAATGCAAAAACTATCGCACAAACGATAAAATTTACGTGGCTTTTTTATTAACACCTTTATCGTTTTCTTACATTTTAAATCTGAATTTGCTCCTAAAATACAATGAAATGAACATTTCAAATAAGAAATAGTATAGGTATTAAATTTAAAGGAAATATTAAAAAAAGGTGGTGATAAAACACAACAAGAGATTTTTTAAAAGAAAACTATAAAATTAGTTACAATAACCATTTTTATTTATCCCATTTATTTTTTACTCGATCAAATTACATTTTTGGGTGATTTGAGCTGCATGCACTTTGTTAACCCTTTCGCGTTCTTGGACGATATATATCGTCCTTTTTTTACCACGAAAATTGAAAAGGACGATATATATCGTCCTTCATTTAGCACCAAATTGAAAAAGGACGATATATATCGTCC
>JAQFYM010004151.1:0-16350 GCA_034694785.1 Agrenia bidenticulata | reverse complement strand
AAATTTATTATATTTAAGTTACCATGAGTTTTAAAATCTAAATATTTTCTTGTATTAATTTTTGCTTGTGAAATAAATACTTTGTACTAGTCCTAAAAAAAAAAAAATGAAATAACATGTTTTCCCTATTCCAATCCAAGAGTTAGTGAATAACCTACTTTTATGGCCGTAATTTAAAAAAATTCCAAGTGTATTACTTACCAGACAATATTTTGAATTGTAATTATTTTCATCAAATATTTAAATTACGATTTTTCAAACGGAAGGACTTTGAACTTTAATTTGTAGTAGAGGCAGCAGAGCGCCCCCGTTTCATTACTCGTCATTCATTGTCACTGCCATGAGATAATAATTAATACAATACTATGTTCCTGTTCATTGTTGTAAAAATAGTTCATAGTGTAATTTACCCGATTGATAAAAGAGCATGAACTGCAATATCCTCTGTGTACCGTTTTTCTACTCTCGAAAATCAAGATAGGGAAATTGAAAGTCGGCAATTATGTACAGAAATAGCTCTTAATTAATTCTAATTAGACGGATGCTCTTCCATCATAAATTTAAGATCTACTAATTAAGATAAGCTTTCCATTTTAGACGGTCTTCAAACAATGTAAAAGTCGATTGGAGAATAAATTAATCACTTTACTTTCATAGCATAATCTCTACAAGCTATTTTCATAATGGCATTTGCCAAAGTCGACATAAACTTCTTGTTGCACACACTTTTTAGACCGTTCGTTAGGGCTTATAGCATCGCCATTGTTTGTCTGTCCGTCTGTCCGTAGACGCGATAACTCTCGACAAAATTGACATAGAGTCTTTAAATTTAGTACAGTTGGTCTTTGTCGGATATGAAAGGTCAAGTTCGAAGATAGGTTGAATTAGTCTATTTTGTGACCCGTGGGGGTCAATTGACCGTAGGGAGTATCTTAAAAATTTGACATTGAGCTACAAAATTTTGCATAGGGGTAGTTCAGAGTAAAATATGTATAACAGTATAACTCAGAAATTGATAATCCTTATAAATGACCCGTGGGGGCTGATCATAACGGGTTTTATAAAAGTGTACGAAATTCGGTATGCAGATACCTGAATGGATATTACATGGTATTATACCATATTTTTGCAAATTTTCAAAGACATGACCCGTGGGGGTCGAACATACTGGGTTTTCTAAAAATACACCCACAGCTCCAAGATTTGGCATGTTTGTTCCGGACTGCAACATAAGGTACTTTGAATGTTTGCGACATCGTTGGTCGAAGAAATGACCCGTGGGGGTCGACCCTCGTGGGTTTTTTTATATTGATAGAATCCCCAGATTGACCTTTGATTGAAAATAAAGTTGAATGGAGTACGGTACCATATTTTCCACAAATTATTAAAGAATTAAAGGGGACAAGTGCAATCTTCAAGGTTCCAGGGACGAAAACGTCAGGGGGTTTTGTAACATGCACTTTTAGTCCTAAATTTTGGTATGCAAGTTCCTGATCGCAAAATATAAGGTATTAGGACAGGATTTTTTCAATCGCATAAATGACCAAGGAGGGTCAATTATAAAGGGTTTTATCAAAATAAATCTACAGCTCTAAGATTCGGGGTACCAGATTTCAATATAAAAGGTACTGTGACTGACTGTCTGTGACTTTTGAAAATTGTAATTATTGATACAAGTTCTATTGATATATTTTTAATTTAGTCTGAAATTTTGGTTACGTTTTTGAGGAATCTTCAAAAGTATGTATTTTTTTTCAAATAAAAAACAGTTTATAAATAAATCTCTACCTTATGAACTTTTGAAAATAATAATTATTGATACAAGTGCTATTGATATATTTTTAATTTAGTCTTAAATTTTGGTTACGTTTTTGAGAAATCTTTAAAAGCATGTATTTTTTTTCAAATAAAAAACAGTTTACAAATAAATCTCTACCTTATGAACTTTTGAAAATCATAATTATTGATACAAGTGCTATTGATGTATTTTTAATTTAGTCTGAAATTTTGGTTACGTTTTTGAGGAATCTTCAAAAGTATGTATTTTTTTTCAAATAAAAAACAGTTTATAAATAAATCTCTACCTTATGAACTTTTAATAATAATAATTATTGATACAAGTTCTATTGATATATTTTTAATTTAGTCTTAAATTTTGGTTACGTTTTTTAGCCCGTTCGTTAGGGCTTATAGAATCACCGTTGTCTGTCCGTCCGTCCATCTCATAACTCACGAAAGAGGTAATCTTGAGTCACCAAATTTTGCACACGGGTTTGTTGGGCTAAAGTAGGATTCAAGTTCGAAGATGGCCTATATCAGTCAAAATATTGACCCGTGTGGGTCAAATGACCCCATTGGGTATCTGATAACATGGGTTTAAAGCAACGAAACTTTGAAAACTGGTAGTTTGGATAATATCTTGTGCATTAGTCAAATATGGAATTCATAAACCCTATAAATTTCCCGTGGGGGTCAATCATAGGGGGTTTTCTAAACATGCACCTAGAGTTCTAAAATTTGTTATGTATATACCTGATTCCATGACAAAAGGTACCACGACATATTTTTTAAATTCCAATGAAAGAAAATACCCGTAAGGGTCAATCATAGGGGGTTTTAGAAAATAGTCAGAGAATCTCCAAACTTCACAGAATTGATCTTTGGATAAAAGTAAATGTGAATTTTGAGTTCTGATCGATTATGATAAAAAGGTGTCCAGTGGGGGCTGACCGTAGGGAATTCACCAGAAAATTAATTTACAATCCTGTAATTTTGTTTAAATATTCTTTTTGACAGTACACAAAACTTTAGTTGACAGAATCCCCACAAATAATCGTTGATCTTGATCTTGATCTTTGAATGAACGTAATTGTTAATTTCGAGTACGGATCGATTGCGATCAAAGGGTGACCAGTGCATGGGGGCTGACTGTAGGGTGCTCACTAGAAATCGACTTAAAATCATGAAACGTCTTTTGGACAACAGAACATGAGAAGTTTTTTTAATATTGGACGAATTTGACTACGAGGGTGGGGAGGGCATGAGGTCAAAACAGGGGAGTTTCTTTGACGTAGCAAATTGGATTACATAGTATCATGGGTTGTAAAGACGGGTTTAAAAATGGGAAGTTTATTATCAGAAGTTTTCACCAAGCGAACGGGCCTTTCGTAGCTGCTTGGAGTAGGTTTTGATAAATAGATAAATTGTGAACAAGCTAAATACAGTATGGATATAATCAGTGCTTTTCATAAAATTATTATTTCTAAGTACACATTTGCAAAATAATCTCAAAAGGTTTTTTTTATCCCTGACCACTATGACCAGGATTCAGGTACTGACCAAAGGACTGAAATTTCGCATAAAGATGCTTAAAGTGGTTTGAAAAAATCGCGGAATTCATAACGGCCGTCGTTATAGCTGACTCATCTTCCGGACTATTCGGACCCGGTGGGGGTCGCCTGGGTCTGTGCCGAAAATCCATTTCCGATCGCCTCCTGTGCTTCTGTTCACTAGACCTCATCTCACTAGAATCCGTCAACATATCTTCTGACTGGCTGTGAAACGGTTCAATTGGTATCGGAGGTCTTCCCCGAATGTTCTGACCCTTCGGCCCCGGCTGGAAGAAAACTGACAATGGCTCGATCTCGTCATCCTCCCCTGAATCTTTGTCTTTCCCTAAAGGCCTAAGAGTTGTTGTTCTTAAAGTCGTGACGAATGGGATTGCGGAGCCAGGACGATGAACTACCCGCTGACCACCTGACTTGTAGACGATCTTTCTTTTAGGTCCCTTTGGATACGCTGACCTGTCCGTTGTTGTCCTAGTTGTTGGTGGGGGCTCTGTCGTTGTAACAAAAAGGCTGATAGGTTGACCCGTGGTAGTTCTACGGTCTCCTTTCTGCTTTTTAGTCTGTAGACGATTTTGATTTACTCTATATTTTGGAGGCTTGGGTGCAATCGTTGACTTTGTGGTGGGGAATAAAGGGAGGACTAACTTGGGATCTACAGTTGTTGAAGTTAGGGAGGGAGTTGGGGAGGGTGGAATTTGTTCTTGTATTTCGTCACTGGTGGGCTCACCATGGGTCGTGATATTATTTCGGGTCGGTTTATTCTCAATTTTTTTCGGATTGTCTCTGTCCGATTCGTCAGAGAATCCAATGTCATCTTCTTCCTCTTCCTCCTCGTCTTCTTCCTCGCTGTGCTCGTCCGAGTCAAAATTTTGTTGGAAGACCGGACCGTGACCTGGTCCTGTTCCATGACTATGTCCATGATGACCATGTGACGCGGAAGATTTGTCCGAGTCTTCCACTGGATTAGAGTCAGAGAATCCGAGTTGAATGAATGGGGTTTCGCCCGTGTCAGAACCTCCTAGTTTGCCTATGTAGCCTTTAATTTTGTCCCAAATTCCAGTCTCCTTTTCAGGGGCTGGGAATACTTGCTGATGGAATTGGGTTGAGAATCCATGTTCTTCATCGTCCTTGTTTCCTTTCTTCTTCTTCTTCTTTTTCTTCTTCTTGTCCTTTTCCTTGTCTTTCCCTTTGTCCCCGTCTGAAGTTCCTTCTTCTTTTTTATCTTCTTTTTTCTTCTTATCATCTTTATCTTGCCGAAGATAGCCATCATGCCCCTCTTGGTTATAACCCGGAACCGGAACCGAAATGAATATTTTTGGCTGCGGTCTTCTCTGGTTTTCTGTCTCTTCAGAAAGGTCAGACTTTTCCCGATTGTTCTTTCTGTTGTTTTTTTTCGTCCGACTTTTTTCTTGGGGTTCAAAATCCATAATATAAGGCCTGGCATTTTGCATGTGTTGGTGGGGTAGGTCAATGTACCCTGTGGGGTGGTGACCATTGCCATACGAGGGTGGCTGTCCTTCGTCCGATTCGCTAACAGACCTTAAACCCATCATGCTGAAGACACTTCCTAGGAAATCATAATTTCCATCGTGATTTTGCTGAACATTTGATGGAGATGGATGGACGGGGTGGTAAGGTATTGCTATAAGAGGTCGATCAGAGTCAGAGGATCCTTTGACTTTAGTTAGCGATGGACGTCGGGGTCGGTTTCGTTTTGGTTTTTGTTTAGGTTTTTGTTTGAGTGTATATTTAACTGTCGTGTGGATTTTGACTGGTTTGTAACTTGAAGTGATTGGGATCATTACAGTTGGAACTATTTCCACACTGTCATTCCTAACCAAAGATTTCTCATCATCATCTTCTTCCTCTTCTTCTGAGCTTTCGGGCTTTTTCTCTGGCTTACTTTCCTCTTGTACTGAAGATTGTACAACTGGAGGTGTTTTTTGGTTCTGATAAGGTCGACGTGGCCTGTTAAGATTCTTCTTGGGAAAGACTGGGGTTTTTCCACTATCTTCCGCAAACTCGTCGATATTGATGACGGCCGTATTCTGCGCTAAATTAGCCACCGACTGAAACTCTTTCATGACTGGCTTGATCATAGGGAGCCTTATCTGTTCAACAGGATCTGGCTTATGTTTCTTGTGAGGGGGAGGACGTGGTGGACCAGAGGGTGTGGGCATAAGGACGCTACTAAGGGCAGCTAATTTATGTTTTTCTTGCTCAGACATTTCATAGGGGTCACTTCCAGCCTCTGATTGTTCAAACTTGATTGTTATCTTTTCTCGTGGAGGGTCTTTACGATTAAGATTTCCAATTGTTGGGAGCTCATCGGAATCTTCAGTGTCATCCTCGCTCCTGTCATCGTTATTGTCTTCATTGGTATTTTCTTGATTGTTACTATTTCCCTCATCATTATTGTCATTACCATTCTCTCTAGATTGTTCCGGCTCGTACTCATCATCATCTTCAGATTTATCCGATTCCTTGGACGGTCTTTGTCTTTTTGGAGGTGAATTTTTCACTGGTGGCCAGTAAGATCCTTGCATGTAAGTTTGATGCTCACGATTATCTTCATTATCTTCATCGAAAAGGGGTTCTGAATCTGGAGACTTAGTTGGAGATTTGATAGGTGTGGATATACTAAATTTAGTTCCTTCTGATGGCCGTGGTGGCTTGTTGGATTTTTTATTATTCTTTTCCTTGCCCTTGACCTTTAATTTGACCTCCTTGTCAGTAGCAGATTCGCGATCGTCCTCTTCCTCATCCTCCTCTTCAGTCTCAAGCTCCGGGATTCCTGGTAAGGCAAATCCTCCATCTTCAAGAATATCTTCAGGGGAGGAGTCCTCTTCTTCAGAGGATTTTACAACCTTCTGTTCAACAGCTAAAGTGGCATTGTTCATCTGAGCTAGGCCTTCCAGAGTTTCCTTCAAGGATATCAAATACTGTTTGAGCTCAACTTCCTCACTGGACCTGGAGTCGTCATCATCGTCCTCATTCAACGTAAAATTGGGGGGTTTACGCTTCTTCACTTTCAGAGGCACTTCAATATCGTCGAGAGCGTCGGTTTCCTTGATAGGCTGATTCGCCAATGCCCAGAAAGGGTTTGGGTTTCGTTCTAGAGGTTTCAGTGGTCCTGCTTCAGTTTCATTAAAATTAACAACACCATAGAGGAAATCCAGGAGTTGCTCCTCTCCAGCAGATTGGACAGTTGTCGTTTCTGGGGTGGGTGTGGTAGTGGTCGTAGTTGTTGTTGACGGTTCGGTTGAGGGGCTTGGAGTATAGACTGACGGCTGGTGAGGCATGAAGGGGGGAAATACTGATTGTAATGGTGGCATATTCATTTCTGGTTGAATTTGTACTGGAGATGCTACAGATACTCCGGGTTGGTTTGATGTAAATGACCCGGGGTATTGCATTGGATATGACCCCTACAAAAAGTTTTGTTATTAATTGTTTTTAAGAATATTTTGAACCAATAGAATTCTTACAGGGTAGGGCATTCCATTTTGATTCAAATGCAGCACGATTTCCACTTTGCTACCTGGCCCGGACGTCGACTGACCAGAATTTATCACGGATTTGGCCCCTCCATTGGAAATCTTTGAAAACAAAACAAAGCTATTATGCTTTTGCATACACGATATATATTATATATACGATAAGCATTTGAAAAACAGTTACAGTGGAAGCAGAGTTGGGGGTGTTTGACGGGGCATTTTGATTAGCCTGTCCTTGCATCATCTTTTTGAGATTCGTGATAATCTCATCCATCTGGTTATTATCGAATGGACAGCGGTTGAAAATAGTTCGACATTGTCTTGAGCCTCCAAAAGTTCGTCCAGCTCTTACAGCTTTCTCCATTTTGTTCATAAATCTCCGAGTCTGTAATCCCCCACATCAAACAAAATCAATAAAATATTCTATAAGCCTAGTTTCGAAACGGAAACCAGTTAAAATCTAACGTTAATTAACTTTTACTCCATACTCTTTTCACATTCAACAATGTGTGCGTTTCCTGTCCGAGCAGTGCAGTTTTTGTGGTATTCTTATCCATATCTGAAATCGTCGGTAGTACTTCTGACACCTTTGTCGTATTAACTTTCTGACCAATGCGGCTCATTCGTTTCGACAAAGTCCCTCCTGTTTTCAACTTCCGACGCTTCTGCTCCAACTTAACGTATCGAAGGACTGCAGGGTCTTCTCCAACTAACTCTTCATCAGCCATCCATCCCAATTCAGGGTCCTTGTCCTTCTCCTCCTTTGACTCTTCTGATTGAGAGCTGTCAGAGTCATCCTTTTTGGTATAAGGTTTTTTCTTATCTTTATTATTCTCTTTGCCCCAAGTTTTCTTTTTCGTGCCTGGCGTTTCGTCGTCCTCCTCATCCCTATTGGGTTGCAAAATACATACAAGTTTACAGCTTTATTTTAGTTTGATGAATATTAAATTAGCTTAGGCCTATCAGGCAAGTAGTAAATAAATACGAGTATTCTAATTTTGAATTTGTTTGTGCCAATACAAAACTGGTAATCTAAAGATCTAGGATCTAGAACTTCAATTGAAATCTAAAGTCCTCCTAAAAAAAATCTCGTTTGAAAACATGCATACACGTCGTAGACATCATGTTGTTCAGAGTTTGCTATTTTTATGAAAAAAACCGGGTTCATGCAATTAGCCTGATGCACGTACATAACATATAATCATAAATTTACAAACACATTCCTGATACTTGGTTTACTAATCTAAGTCTAGATTTAAAAAAAATTAAAACTCAGCTATTCTAAAGAAGGGCAACTAGTTTTTATAGGAAATATTTTACGGTTGCACTTCTGTGGCCTATGGCCGATTTAAAATATTTATAACTCTTAATTTTTACTAACACTAATAGCTCTTCCATGAGGTAGACGTAGTCGTTCACCAAATCAGTTTTGGTTGACGGTGGTCTGGCCCCAAGACCACAGAGTACTTTCGCGAAGCAATTCTGTCGATTTAATGAGCCCAGTAGGGTTCTGGCTCTGATCTTTGCAGATTCTGGGACATTTTTTATCCGTGAGGGACGATTTCTACTTTGAATGGAATGATTTCTGGGTAGTTTACTTAGCCTCCTTGGATTAATTGAAGATTCCATGATTGGTTTAGTTTCATTTAAAGATGAGTTAGAACTAGAAGAATTCACACCGTTTGGAAAGGACGTCACATTTTTTAGTAGTAGTGGCTGACCTTGGATTTCAAATGGGTTAAATTGTACAGCGTCTGAAGTCTGAAATTGACCTGTAACCAACATAAATGACTAATTATTAGATTCAATCTTTCGATTTTAAATATCCAGCCACTTTACCGTCAACCGTCTTCCCTGAAATATTCGGCTATAGCCAACGACTTTAAAATCCCATAATACCATAACTCAAACTGTCAAACTTCAAACGTAACCTCACCTGTCAAAACAGTCACCATTAGTCCAGACAAGCCAATCCATTTATGGATAACTCCTGCATTACTTCCAGATCCGGGATCCAAAACACACTCGGCCAGTGGCACACACCAGATTAAAAAAATACACAAAAAAATACCCCCGATCCCCAGCGTCCCTAAAGCATTTCGCCTCTTCAGCTTCATTGTCTCCAGCAGCTTAAAGTTGTCAAGTCTACTTAAAGTAGCTTCCACATGAATACTTGTACTAAAATAGCCTAGCGAGAACTAGAAGCACCTTCTTCCACTTTCAAAATTATTTTATTACTATTTTTGACCATCAGTCCAAGTATTGGAACTCTATAGGGTCAAACTTAGTATTCAAAATTAACCCCAACGAGCGGATGTTGTTTGTAGGTTGTACCTTACGGAATCTTCATCTCACTCTCAAGAAAGGAAACTGATTGTAAAATCCATTGTCTTGGGGAAATGAGGATGGCTGAGTAATAACATATAAGAGACCCACTTTAAAACTTTCAATGGATTCCCTAGAGCTGTGATACAAAGTGACTTTATATTTTATGGCCTTTACACTTGTTGTAACTCTAGCATTGACTCACCTCCACCTAGATAAGATAGGATTACCAAGAGTGTAGGGAGACGTATGAGTTCGCAGAACATTTAATACTTTTTTCGAGAGAGATGAATAAAAAGCATATGACTAGATTCGAAATGATTGGATGAGTAAGTCAGGATGATGAAAACATAGATGTATAGTGTGTGGATCCCTTCGTGAAGAAAGTGGTCAAGCGACCTGCCTATCCACCCAAATCCTGGGATGGAAGATGATGAAGCAGTAGTCAGTAGTGGCGATAGAGAAGCTATGCAGACAGGAAAAGATTTAATTGAGCTTATTTAGTTGGTAATTTTGGGACCGTACCTAAATTCTTGTTTCTAGAGCCAGTCATTTCATTTTATAATTTGAATGCATTTATAGATGACGAGATTCTAGATTCTAGTAAAAATCTTCTATTGAGTTCATCCCGACCTTTAGAGATTGTTAAGATAATTGAGATTTATTTTACATGCGTGCATATGTCGGAGAGTCTCATCAGAGAGTATTATCATGCAGTCAATATGTCAAGATCAAGACGTGTGGTCAATGTAAGTAAACTTGTAATGAAATTCAGATTCAGTTTCAGCTTTGTTTTTTTTTTTAGTAATTTACTTCTTTTCCGCCTGTGCTGTGCTGTAGCTGTCAAATCTGTGAAGTTCGTGTTTTAGTTTTAGTTTGTTTTTCGTTAGTAAAAATATTTAAATTCATATAAAAAAGTTAAGACATTAAATGAATAGGTCACGTACAAAAGTAAAACCGTTAGAGACTTGTTTATTGAAAAGTGCGGTGTATAGAGGTTGAAAGATATTAAGAATCTCAAAGCATCAAATATTCCGTGATTGTCAGGATTCTCAATCTTTTAGTAGTCTTTAGAAATTAACTAATTTTATTGATTTTATGAGTTTATTACTTTGAAATTTATGTCAGACGCATTGCAAGTGATTATATTAGTTTGGCATTAAATATTTGAATGTTTCAGTAGTTACTTTCTTTAGTCATAGTACCTTTCAATTGAGCACAACCAAATTATATGATAAAAACAATGATTAAGACTTTTCTCTTTACAAATTGTTCAATAGACTGAGTACGAAGTTCACTAAGGATATATAATTACAGTCCCACGATTCCTATTCATTAAGTAAAAATATTGTTTTATTGATTACGATCAGGTGTAATATTCTATTTATGTTTCTATTTCGGCTGTAGACTATCATGCTTCAATAGTAACTGAATTAGAGATATCTTATTTCTGTTGATATTATTCATTTTAAAGACGAAATTTTTATCGAATCCAATATACCTCGATATTTTATAGTTTCAAAAATTAACCTTTACGAATAGCTTGTGGGAAATTAGCTAACTATACGTTTTCTCTATATGATGGGTATTCTTGGTGGAATTATTATTCAAATTTTGATGTAAGTATGGTAATTTCATGTCTTTTGAATTAAGTTATTCTACGTCTTGATATTTTTATTATAAAAACCACATAATTCTCATATTCAGCGAAGATACTTTTTATGGCAAGAACAAAAGGACCAAAGTGAAAGAGCCCTTTGATTAACTTAAATTTCATAAATTAAAGTCCTACAAAAGTTTAGTATAAATAATTTAAATTACTTCTTCTTCTTGTCCTCTTCCTCTTCCGAAGAATTTCCGGCGTCCTTTGTATCACTAGCTTCATAGCTCGTCGGCTCTCCCTTGATCTTATTTCGGTTCTTATTCTTATTCACAGTGTATTTACCCTTGGTCTGTTTTCCATTGCTGGCCAACGAACCCACATTGATCTTCTGCTTTGGATTGTCTTCCTCAGACCAGTCTGGTATTTTATCAGCAGACGTTGAAAAGGAGTTGGAAATTTTATCGAATTCGCTCAACAACAAGCTCGTGTTTTCTCCATTTCCTTTATTTTTATTCTGCTTCTTATTTCCTGTAGAGTCTCCGGCACCGAAGATACTTGTGTAGTAATTTTCATAAGAAGGAATCCCCCCGCCCCCGGATTGTTGAGCTTTCGCATTACCACCCCCCTGGGCTTTCTTCTTGTCATTTGAAGACACGGAAGGCTTCTTACTTGGTTTCACTTCTTCAGAAGATGTTTCCCGACTTTCTTCCTCCGATGCTTCGGGTTGTTCCTTGGGCTTTGGCTTTGTCTTTTTGGTCTGGGTGGACTGCTTATCTGACCCGGATTTTACAACAGTTCCATATTCTTCGTTTGGAACGTAGGACTCTTCATTCTCTGGGATGACTACAACAGGCGGTGGGGGCCCTTGCTTGTTACGTTGGACTTGGGAGCTGGATTTCTTTGAGCTTTGAGATCGTTTACTTCCTTGAGACTTTTTTTGTTGTGGAACTTCGTCCTCGGCTTCTTCTGACGAGTCGTCATCTCGTCCTTGTGCTGGACGGCGGGCTGGTCTTCTTTTGTTTGATGGTGGGGGTCCATTTTGGTACCCTTCGTCTGAATATGGTCCTGAGTTGTATGATTGAGGTGGTGGATAGTTTGAGGGTCGTCCCTTATCGTTTCCTCTATGCGGCTGCTGTCCATATCCTCCGCCACCACCACCACCGTAAGGACTCTGCTCACCATAAGGTGGAGGCTGTTGTTCTTGAGATCCTGATTTACTTCCGCCTGAGAACCAACTCATGACACTTTGCATAAAGGATTGCTGGGGAGGTTCAGGGCCACCTGGGTAACCCCCTTGACCTGCGTAGCCTTCCGGTTTACCTCCATAGCCCCCAGGACCCTCATTACCTTCGGGTTTACCTCCGTAGCCCCATGGTTTACGTTGTGGTTTGACACCATCTCCTCCATGATTCTTTTGACCTTTGCCTTTCTTTGGTGGTTTACCTGGAACTCCATCAGCCCCTTGACCGTCATTCATATCTTGCATAAGACCATAAAATTGCGACCCTTGAGGTGGCATGTTTATCGGGTTGTTCGGGTCGTCTTCTTGTGGTTCTCCATCTTCTTCAGATGAATTTTCATCTTTCGGGGGAGGTCGTCGTTTTGACTTTCTGTTTGAATCCTTTTTGTTACCCTTTGAAGGCTTGACCTTCAAGGGTCGTTCCTCTTCTTGTTCAAGGTGTGGTCGGACGTTACCGTAATTTTCTGACTCTGTGGGATACTCCTCCCTCGTGTGCAAAGGTTTCTGATCAAAGTCCTCATTGCTGGCTTCATCCTCTTCAGAAGATTCTTCTGGTTGTTCATCCGGTTTATTTTTTATTGGCTTTCGTTCAGGTTCTTCGGCATCATCTGCGGTATCCTCATCAAAGTCACCGGCACTGCTTCCCCCGTTTACTTCAGTTTCAGGGTCATTCACAATCTCAGAGGCCTCCACCTCTTCCTCTTTAGGTACAGGGTCTTCTAACTCTGCAGAGGGTTGTGCGTCATCTTCTGAAGATGTTCGGTGTCTATAACCGCTGTACTCTGGATCGATTCTAAACCCGGGTCTTTCCCGACTACCACTGCTGCTTTCATTAGAGCCGTCCTCATCTTCTTCGGAGGACATTGGTCGCTGCCGATTGCCCATGCTTTTGGCATTATGTGGCGATTGCTTGAGGAAATCTAAATTTTTTGGTACACTTGAGACTGGGAAAGTGTTGTCGAATTTTTTGAATGCTTCTTCGACCAAAATCTCTTCAGGGTGACGGGAATCGTGTGTTTCACTTGGGGAAAATAATGGGTAAGTCCGAACTGGTTGGTGAAGCTCAGTGTCGGTGACGTATTCGATATCTTCGTCACTGAAATCAGTACGGGACTTCTTGGAGCGGTTATTCTCTAAGCTTGATGACTTTGAAGTTTCGTCAGAGGCTGGGGCTACTGTAGACTCAACTTTAGGTGGATGAATAGCAATAATTTCTTTCTCTGAGGTTTCTACTGTTTGGGTGTGGTTAAAAATGTCAATGATTTGATCGTAGCTCATCTCACACTTTTTGAACAGTTCTCGACATCTTCGGGGACTTCGGAGGGCTTGGCCAATCTCGGAGGAGATTTTAATTAATGCTGCGAGGTCCTCGGCCTATAAAGATTTAAATAATCTTATGACAACATTTGAACTAAGAACAATTAGTTGTACTAATAATGCGTAAAATAAAACAGTAACGTACCACATTTAGTTCTCGGGTTTTCCTTGCTATAAATTCTTTCTGTTCCTTCTCCTCTTCAGTTCCTAAACGTGAAGTTCTGTTGCTGGAGGGGGCATCCAAAATTTCAGTTCCATTTACGGACGTCTTTAAAGTTTTCCTAAACTTCTTCTTGCTCTTTTTCTTCAGCTTATCTGATGAAGCATCCGCATCAACGGCTTTTCCGCGTCTGTAATCTGGGTAACCGTTGTCGTAACCTCGTCCAGGTGGGCCTGGAGGAGACCCCCGGCGTTCATGTGACGATTCTTCGCTTGATGGATCTTCGTCATCATCCTCAAGTGAGCCAGAACCATTTAAATCTTCTGGTTGTTCAGTAAATCTTGAAAATCAATTTTTTAAATGGGTTGTTAATTATTTCTTTAAGGTTAGATAGGTCAGTCAGATAATAAATTCTATCCCAGAAGTAGTGTTCTAATATTTGAAATTTTATTTAAACGTCAGGGCATGTGAATGCTCCAATTTACTATTTGTTTGATTAATAGCAGGTCAATCAATGACAACCTGTATCATAATTCAGATGCTTCTTCATTGTGAATTAGATCTAAGGAACAGTGGATTGAAACACTGAACCGGTAGCTACAAATCGGTCAGGTAAAGTTAATTGAACGAGTTTGACTACAAAATCCAATAAAAATGACACTCAATACTTCTCCACATGTAGGTACAATTAAACTAAAATAACGTGATCTAGCTTCAATGTCGTATTTGTTATACATTTCAATGATTGTAAAATAAATTTCTCGATAATATTTCGGTTTAATAAAATAAAATCAACTTACTTGCTCAGTCTGTTTAAAGTTGTGTAAAACTCTTTATTCGCACCATAAGTTGGAATATTGACGATAGCGTTAACTTCACAAAAGGCTTTGGAAATGCACGGCTTCAAATTTGAGATCTTGATCTTCCCATTTAAATTAAGTTTCTCTTCAGTACCCTTATCCTTTGTAAGTGCTTCCTTCTTCCCCAACCCGTGACCACTGCCTTTCGCCTCCCGTCTTTCTCGAATCGCCGAACCTTCCGTCACTATTTATGGAAACACAAATAAAGAATTCATTTGAGACACTTAAAAAAACTAAATCCATCCATTAAAACGCTTGTACTATAAAAACTTAAAACTCACTGTGGCCAAATACAACGAAAAGAAATACACCCGCAAGCCCCACTAGGGCAATGGGTCGGGTCTTCATTGCACTTTAAAAAAAACTTGGGAATAAAACCGATTAATCCACCAATCCCGATGACCAATACTACCCCTAATATGTTTTGAATAAAAAACGCTTCAAAACCAATGGATTTTTTTTATCCCAACATTTGCAATTTCTATGAAGGTTACTCGTCCACCTTGGATGGACTTATACTCTGCCTGGCCTAATCCTAAAGAGTAAGAAGGATTTGAACATTCAAAGCCACACAACAAGTCCCAACTAGCAAGCAAAGTAGCCAAACGAGCTTGAGGAAACTTAACCTTAACAGAGAAAATAAAATATTGTTATGATTTCTTATGGAAAGTCTTGAGCTTGGAGGCTGTGATTGCCTTTAGTGCCTTTGATTGCTCAAATCTTGACTCCCATGTACTCTCCGTACATATGAGAAATACCTGAAAGAAGAGAGTTCATTCATTCATAGGAAATATAGCTAAAGCTTGATTTGCCAAAATGAGGACAGTTAGCAGAAAAGAGTTGCAGTCAGTCAATGCGGTTACTTGTTGGATCAAATAGTCAAGCCCGTGCTGATTCTGATGAGGATAGTAGTCTTAGAATTTTCGCATTAGTATAGTAAACAATATAAGCAAAACTAACGTAGGAAATGTACAATCGTAGAAAAATATTTTTTTTAAAACTATGTACTTAAACAAAAGGACAGATTTCATTAATTTATACTCATAACATGGTAATGCCGAGATTTTTTTTCAGACATTTTTTTATCCCATTGTGCTTCATGTTATCAACGTGTATCTAATGGGATAATAGTTATTCAAATTGTTTTCGTATTTTAACACCTAGGAATGGAATAAGGATATTTTTGAACGTGTAGTTGAATGAGTTGAAAGTAATTAGAAAAAATTGTTGGATGATGCGTGGAAAATGGTCAAAGCAGTTCTAGGAAGTTTTTTTTAGTACATCCCAAAGCAAATGGGCTAAGTTTTGAATACAAACTATGAACATGACCATAACCCTGTTTTAAATTTCCAAATGTTTGATAGTAAGTGGTTAGTTAGTCGTTTAAAGTTACAGGTTGAAGTTGAGTACATTCCCTGAAGATTGTGAGGTGCATCTTCACGATATCATGAGCAAGAGGTTTGATCTATTTGGCTAGTGGGGTAAATATGCTTTTACAGTACCCTACTGGGCTAGTTCTGCTAAAAGGTTACAAGTTACAATTTGCAAAGCTCGTATTTACAGAATTACTCACCGTCAAATCATCTGCGTATCAAATGAAGTGTAACACGAAGACAACCCATCTTTATTTTGAAGATCTCTTGGACAGTTAAAAGATGAGAAATTAGGACTTATCAAAATCAAGGTGTCACACTGTCACGTGTTGTAAACGAAAGGGGGCTATAATATAATAATCCTATTTTCATCCTCTGAAATCCTATAATTTGGAAAAAATCCTATCTGACATGGCAAAAATATTTTGACACTTTAAAGGGCTAAAGTTTGAGTTATTTATTTTTAAAGAGGTTAAATTAAGCTTCAATTCTTATTTTTCTTGAAGCTTATAAAAAAACGCTATTTAAAATCTGCTGAAATCTTAAGTTACAAAAACCTACTCCAAGCAGCTACGAAAGGCCCGTTCGCTTGTAGAAAAATTCTGATAATAAACTTCCCATTTTTAAA
>JAQFYM010004150.1:0-16351 GCA_034694785.1 Agrenia bidenticulata | reverse complement strand
TTGTTTTTTTTAATATAATATAGTGTTTTAATATTTTCTTTAAGCACAATTAAATATATTTAAATATATGTAATTTACTACATTTTATTTTTTAAAAAAGGTTAATAAAATTTGTTTGTTATAAATAAAACACTGCGTTTACTATATTGCCAATACACAAAAAGCTTTATAATGTGCACCTATTTTACCAAGAAACTAGAAATATTGTATTCATATGAAACAATTTATATCCGTAAAATGCGCGGGGGCCCGGGGGCCTGGGCCCCGGTGCCCCCCCCTTTAAATCCGGCCCTGTATATACTACCGAACAAGAAAACGATTTTTAAAAAAATATAAAACCCCAAGAACGCACACTATTGTTATATAAAGGAAATACAACATAAATATTCCGTAATTTTTTAACAAGCATGCTAGCAACATAATTTTTTTGTTACGTTATAAATTACTTATATGTTTGTATTTTTGTAAATATTTATTTTTTAGATAAAGTTTTAAATTTTTTGGGATTTATAATTGAATCCAAAAGTCTTATTTCCACAAAACATGTAAAAAACACCCTTTAAAATTAAAAAACCTAGATTAATCCCATAAAAGTCTGGTGAAAAAGGATGCAGAAAAAGTATCTTTAAAATGTGAATTGAAATTAACGTCTAACATTCAACATAAAACAATCAAATAAACGATAGTTTCTTCGAGATAATGCTGGTAGATAATCCCGCATATCCAACGTAGCAATGGCTGCATGAATTTTTGCTAGACAGAGGCTAGCGGTGTTTTTCAAAAAAATAGTTGTTTTAAACACGATTTATGATGTGCAAAATCTTATTTATTTTTTTTTGACTGTTTCTATCTTAAAATTTTTTTTATTTTAGAATTTTTTGTAAGAAAAATCTCTGCACAAAAAGACCCCCCCCCCCCCTTAAATTTAGGCGCAACTTTTTTCCCTAGGGGCACGTGCCCACCTGGGTACGCCACTGCAACGTAGTTGTTGACTATGCTTTACTTAATCAATAATTATGTGGCAAGTAGTAGATTCAAATCGATTAAATCTCAATTTGAAGATTGCTTTATTTTTGTTCATATTCTATATTTGTTGAACAGGGCACATATTATATAAATAAGCGTTAATATAATAATCAAACACAAATTTCGGTAGATTTTTGTTGTAAATCATTATTTTAGATAAATTAACCAATATTTTTCGCTGTAAAACTTAAGTTTGACACCAGTCATCTAAAAACTAAAGCGAGTCTCTGTGAAAATTTTACATTTTTAAATGTTAAATTTTAAAACTTTTGTTCAATATGTATTGTAAAATACATATTAGAGTGTTTTGAGTATTATTCTCAACTTTAAAAATCTCTGTTAATACAGTATAATAATTGGGTAGTGGCGTACTCGATATTTTTTTGCACAGAAGCAATCAAGTTTATTTTGAAAAAGTTGTTATGCATCTTTTTATTTATTTATATCTATATAATTTTTTATCTAATTTTTTTTAATCTACATCAATTTTCTTTCCAACAAAAAGAACTATATAAATCAAAGCGTGAAATTGATTTTGAACGATGGTAAAGATTTCCTTTGTAGCCCATAGTAATTTATGCAGAAGAACCACAGATAAATAGTTTTTTTTAAACTTGAATCATAAACTACTGCATACTAGATTTAAACCCGAAATTTTAGATTTTTAGTGGTAAGATACAAACAGGGCTTGTAAATAAATATTTTATACTCCAATATATTATTGAATATTTACAATTTTGTTAAAATATATTGACACCCACATTAATTGAAAAAAAAAAATCAATGCAAACGAATTTTTACAAAGATGAATATAAATTCAATCTAACGAAATGTACAAATTTATAAGACTTAGTGTTAAAAAAAAAAAAAAAACCGATAAAGTTACACGCCAAATCAGATTATCGCGCAATCTCTTAAAACAAATAAAGGATTCTTATTTTGGTAGAATATGTTTTGCTGAGAGATAGCCCTTATTTACAAAGTACTATATGCATTTCTATTGATTGTTACAGATTGATTATTTACATTTTTTTCGTGTAACATTTAAAAAATTACTCAATCTTTAAGTTAAAGACCCATAAAAAATACATTTACTCTTTTATTATAATTTTTTTTGTTTAAATGTCTATGATTTTTTTCCTCTGACAAAACAAGTGTATAATATTTTAAAAAGTATTTTAAGTTTATTTGTTTTTTGATTTTTATGTATTAACATCTTAAAAAAACATGATCTAGCTTTCATTATAAAAAATTTATGTAAGAATACAGTATAACCCCGATTATTCGCCATAGATAAAACTTCAAATACAATAAATCTAACTGAAGTACATAGCAAATTTTTTATTTGCGCTTCCAGCTTTTTATGGCAATATATCGGAGTGTTAATGTATAAGATTTATTTGCAAGCAAAGTTTTTAGAAACGAACGTTAGTCTTTTGCCTTTTTCAATTGATATCAATAAAAGCCTTCTCCACAAATACATACACTTCTGTTACAGTATTTTTTATAGTTTTTTAGAAATTTTCAGAACTATCAATGTTTTTCATGAACAGGCATTTTTTTCAATTTTCGACTATTACAGAGACATATATACTCTAGTGGTAAGTTTTTAAGCAAGATGAAGATGAATAGATATACATGATTGAATGAATACCGTTGAATTATATACATAAATAAAACATCATGAATTTTATGGGATTAATTCCGCCCGTAACTAAAAGAGTTAACAAAAAATACTGATAAAGCAAATTTCACGATCGGTAAAGATTTTTAATAAAAAATTTTATAAAGTTAAAATTATATTACATTTAAAGTATTTGTGGGTGCCTGAAGTAGGGTCTATTTTGGTTAAAAAAAAAGCAAACTAAAGGATTTTGCTGTTTTAGTAAAAACATATAACATAATTTAAAATAAGCAGCAAGTGTCTATTCCTTTTTTTTTAGATAGTATCTAATAGTAATGTGCATTTGGGTAACACGCATGATTTTTTTTCATAATCATGAACTTAACGTTTAAACATTTTAAAAAGGTCAAAAAGAAAAATGGAAGTAAATATCAACCTAACAAAGATTTACATAGACCTTTAAAACGCAAAAGAAACAAGTGAAGCCTTGTCTTTTGTAAAAAAGCTGTTAAGTGCTAACAGGGTGTTAATTTGACATGATTCATTATATTTACCAATAAAATAACTTAAAATAACTTGTAAAAACTGTAGCTTTTTTTGGGAAAAATGAAAGCGAAAGGGGTTTTGTAGCCCTGTAAATTGCTAGATGATCTTAGTAATAGAAAATTTTTTTAATTTTAAACATCAAATGTACTCAAGACAAACGAACTTTTGTGCTGCAAAACAATATTGTTTTCTTTTATTGATAACGATATAGAATCAGGTAAAGATGATATAAGGCACATAAATCAATTTTTTTTAAAAAATATTTACAATTATTGTTTTAAAAATAAATATATTATTGTAGGCTACTAAATTCAAAATATAATAAACAGTATTTTATTTAAAAGCCCTGAATAAGGATCTTGGTATTTTATACAAAATTCCGATATTTTTGAATTTAAATTTTATGTAACATTTTTACATTTAAAAATCTTTTTGTTTAATGAATATGTTCTATTAGAAAAAAAGAATGATGAATCAATGTCGATTTTTCAACACCGAATATTTGCAAATGCACATTGCAAGGCGTAAAATAAATTATTTTTATACCAAGTAGATTATGTTTCTATATAAAATCATAATAGAAAAGTACGGGTTTATGGGTTTTGTGATTTTTTATAGTTTCTGTATAATTTTTTACTCGACACAGCTTAGTGAAACACTTTAAGTAAAGTAATATTTTTTCATTATTACCTAAACACAATCCCCGACATAAGCAAAATACTAATCTATACGGGAGAATATTTTTTGTGGCATGAGAGTTTTAAAGGTGCAAATATTCGTGTTCTTAAATTCATCGTTCAGTATCTGGTCTTAGATCGCACGGAAAGGGACAGTTAGTACAAAAGTTAAATTTAGATTGCAATGCTAAAATAGTATGGAATCTTTAACATAATAGTTTTGTACTTTATATACGACCAACAGTCATATCCGAGGTAATTAAACATGAAAAATATTACATAAAGAACAAAAAAGCAGAAAAATAGATATCGTTGAAAACTTTTATGGCAAAGATTATGCTTTTTCTTGTACCAAATAATAATAAGCCTATCAAAAGAACTATGTTTTTTTGTTTCAATTTATGAGCTGGTTTTAGAACTTAGTGATTATAAAATATTGCAGCACATACCCTTTTAGAAAATTTAATGACCGAATCTGGATTTAAAAGAAACTATTTTTTTTGTTTTTGTGTCAAAGAAACTATCGAATTTGTATTTACTTGTAAAAAACCGTTTTTATAAAAACGTATTTTTGGAACATAAATAATTTCTTGTTGTCGTATATCTTTTGTCAATGAAAAAGAAAATAGTCCTTAGATATTCCTTTTTCTGTTTCTCATGTAAAAATAAGACATCGTATGTTCAATGTATGCATAAAAATGCCGCAGAAATACAAGGAATAAAAAAAACGGTATAGGAAACCAATCTAAAAAAATATCATGCTGTTAGTGCGTAATTAAATAGAAAATAAGATCAAATATATCATAAGATACATTAGCAATACATAAATGCTGTAATAAGACATATAGAAGCACCGAAGGTATATGTATTTCTTTAAAAGTACGTTTGATCTTTTTAATACATTACTAGGTACTAGGGGTGTAAAATTTCCTCATTTATAAAAGCAAGGGGAAATATTGTTAGTTTACTGGGTTATATTGTTAGTTTGCACATAAAAATTACAGTTTTGGAAAATTTTTAGATGTTGTATATTATTGTTTTTTTAGAATCTTTTTCTTTTTAAAAAATCATTTTTCGAACCATTTTATAAGTATTCCGTAATTTTCAACCCCATATAAAGTTTGTCCACCTCAATGCTCGCGGTAAAAATAAATCAAAAAAATGATTATAAATAAAAAAATTAAAAAAATTGTTACCATACCATAATTTATTTTCGTACTTATAATCAAGAAAAGACTAACGTCTAAAAATATACCTCAAAATACGTAATTATTCGCACTTAATATTTTAATATGTCTTTTTTATTGATCTGTTATATAAATCCCTTTTTATAATAATAGTTTACATGTAAAATCATTTTCGTATAATATTACATATTAATAGTAGGTATTCAGTGCAAAAAGGCGTAAAATCCTTTTAAAATATTCAAAATATCCTACGCTTTGGTGATTTTCTTTGTAGCAGGTGTCAACTTCCGGAATAATTTCCCTAAGGTTCAGAGGTTTACACCTCTTCTTGGTGCAAGTAATTATGTTTTTATAATTTAACTTTCTAATGTATAAGTATGAGTATACTGTAAAATATTCTAATGTATAAAATACTGGGCACTCTTTTTCTAAAGGCTAGAAAATAACAAGCAACAGTAATTGCTCCCTATATACATACTTTATACAAAAAGCCACCACAAGATAGAATTTATATATTTTTTATAATCAACGAGTTTATAAAATACGATTTAAAAGAAAAAAGATTGACATGTTGAATGAGCTGATAGACTCTGTTTTTTTTTTGCAAAATGCAGTAAAAGCATATTCTTGACAGTGTTTTATAGTTTTATGTTTTTGTTTTCTTTTATTTGTATTAGATAATAAAATATCATAATAAATTGTTTATTATGTACGGTAATTCCTCGAAAATAAGCACTTCGAGACCAATAAAAATTTCACAAAATGCAATCAAAAAGTCTTGAAAGTAAGCAAATAATAAAAAATATTCAGAAAATAATTTTTACAATAATGTGGGGTGCAATATGAGAGAAAACGAATAAACTTTATACATGAAGTAAAATGTGAAATTTTAAATGACAAAATTTCATTTTTTTCAATTAATAATGTTCTATTAAAAGCATGCCTAATTGATGAATTGTAATGTGCAATATACTTTGCATGATTCTATACTTATTGAGATATTTTGGAAAAGTAGCCTTTCCATCTATCATTCTATCATTTTCAGCCAAGATTTTTTTTATGTATTTAATTAGTTCTGATATGCTTAGGTACACCAACTTCAAGTGTTTGCAGTACTTCGGAGTATCCGACTGTACCAATTGAATATTTAAATACAGTCGTAGGCTTGTTTTTTTCAGCTTTGGTGTACCTTCTTCTCATTTAATTTATTACCTGGCTCTCATTAATTGCTGGGGTCTTTTTAAAAATTTGCAATTTGGGCTGATTTTACGTTGATAGAAGTAAATAATAAACTAATAATTTGGGAGATCAATGTGTCAAAACATAATAGAAAAAGTTATTGTAGATATTTAATGTCATTTCATACCATTTGTTTCTTTTTAGAAAATATAAATATGAAAAATGTATTTTTTTAAATATTAAAATTTCGAAACAATTCCAAAAAAAAATGTATTTATCAAAAACATCCAAAATACAAAAATACTTTGTTTAAATCTGTTTTTAATGGTTTTTGTCATAACGTATATGTCCGTCAAAAAGACACCAGAAGTAAAGGGTTTTGAAAAAAAATCAAATTTGTCTCAATAGTAAGAAATGGGCATATATTTTTTTCCACAAAAAATATATGTTTTTCCCGGAAAATACATCTTTTCCCTAAAAATATATTCTTTTTTCTAAAAAATATTTGTAGTAGGCCCAATAAATCCCAGAAATTTATATTTTTTTTACCCAGAATTCTTATTATTAAAAAAATATTAAAAAACTTGTAGATCGCAGAAAAACAAATATATTTACTTAGTATAATTTTTTTTATATCTTGATTATAGTATTTTTGTATTAAAATATTATTAATTACATTATCATTAACTAAAGGGACGTATGTTTTTTTGCTGAAGGCTACTTTGCATGCAGTGTTGGACTATTTTTTATTTTGCTGATAGTAAAATTTTGCATCCAGAGATTTTTTTACGTTTTATTATGTTTTGCTAGTAGTAAAACTTGTTTTCTTGACGGTAAATTTACCATCAGAGATACCTGATAGTAAATTTTAAGTTTTTCATATTTTTACTATAATAATAAATTTTTCTTGTAAAAATTTTATTTTTTTAAAAAAAAGTAAATTTTTAGCGAAGCGGGCATTTTTTTTTTACTAAAAATGTAAAACACAGTTTTAATCATTAAATAAATGTCGCGCGCTGTGCCGGGGACCCATGCTGAACGGGGTAAAATGCCAGAAAATAATTGGATCCGGAAAAGGTAACATATGGTAAATACGAGCAATAAAGTACTTTAAATACTAGAAAAATACATTTTTTTAGAAAAAGGCAAAATTCAAAGATTTTTCAGGTTTTTATTGAAGAAAATATTTTTTTATAAACCAACCAATCATCTATAAGATTTACTTATATGGTGTTATGTCAGTATATTTAACGTTTGTTGGTTTTAAAATCATGCTTTACTGTTAATTTTTCGTTTTTTTTTGCCCCCAAAAATTTCCGTTCAGCATAGGTCTCCGGCACAGCACGCGTAAATACATAACTATGTAAGTTATATTTAACACTTGTTCACAATTGCATGCAAACTTTATAGTTTTTTCTTTTAAATGCAGTGTAAATTTTGCTGTCAGCAATATAATCGCTGATCTAACTTTTTTTTGCTGATAGCAAAAAAACATACGTCCCTTAAGATACAAAAAAAATAAATAAATAAATTAGTTTTATGTGATTTAAAAGTTTCAATGATCTATTTTGTCAATTAAAAGAATTCTGGAAAAAAAAAACATAAAAAATTCAAGGTATTTTTGGGCCACTACAAATATTTTCAGGGAAAAGGATATATTTTTCGGAAAAAAGATATATTTTCCGGTTAAACATATATTTTCGGAAAAAAAATATACCCCCAGTAAAAATTAATTAAATTACCCATTGCATGTGTCCTTACCGTTTGAGGAATTTTTATTCGAGGAAAAAAAAAATTATGGACAAAATAATTCAAGGAAACTATAATTGAAGGAAAAACAACTCGAAAATCAAAAAAAAAAAATAGCATTATAAGAATAAACCTAAAATCGAATTCTAATAAAAGGCCAAAAAATTACTTGGTCTATTAAAAAAAAACTGTAGTTTAGCCCCCCTCTATTTGGGACGAAGAAAAAGTTGCCGTAATTTAAGGGTGGGAATAGAAATGGTGATAAAAATTCCGATTAAAGATTATTTTAAGGTTCCATAATAAGAATTAAAATATTAATTTGCTTTAAATATATATCCTATGTTTTCTTTTGCATTGGATCTGTGTCGACGTAGTCTAAGGTTGGGGTTATAGGGTTAACGTTAGGTTAATAGCTACCGGTTAAAAATAGGGGTATTTATTATTTATTACCGCTCTTTTTGCATAGATTGCATTTTTTGTGTAATAATTTTTTCACATACATAGTTTCACTTTTAAATTGGAGGGAAGGGGAAGGTAAACTACAGTTTTACCGGTTTATTGTCATAAAAAAAACACAAGCATGCTACAAGTAACTTAACAAAATTGTTACATTTACACAAACATTGTAAGAAACATTGGAAAAAAATAAAACGGCGATTGTAAAAATAAGTTAATTTAACCCATCTTAAAAGAAAAACTAGAAAATACAGCATAAAATATCACCTCAATACTAGATAAAGCACGAGAAACCTTTTCTTATATTTTCTTATATAGTATTCCGCAAGGTATAATTTCCTTGAATTAAAGGTTCGAAATTTTATATTCCTCGAAAAAAAATTCCTTGAATTGCTAATTCCTCGTAGAGAGGGTGAACCCCCATTGCTTATTATCGAGGATTTACAGTATAACAAAAGAAATCGGGATTACTTTAAGTAACCCAGATACGGTGGTTTCTTCATACTAATTTATTTTTATCAGAAAAAGGTTTTTATTAAAAGTCATATTCAGTAGTTTCTTTTAAAAAACCATAGTGTATACAAAGAAATAGTTTCTTTAACTCAGGGCTAGTTCTACTTTTTCAAGCACTGCTATTTTTTAGCAGTGCTATAATTTAGCAGTACTAAAAAAATCTAGCAGACCTCTTTCAATTCTAGATTTTAAGCACAGGAAAACTTAACACTGCTTGAAAATTTACAGATTGGAACTAAACTAAAAATAGCACTGCTATAAAAATAGCAGTGCTAACTTTTTTTAGCCCATTTCAATACAAAATTTAGCAGTGCTAGAAAAAGTGGAACTGACCCTCAGATTCGGCCTAAGATTAAAGACCCATAGAAAATCTTAATAAAAAAAGTGCTTATAATTTTTTGAGCACATAACTCTAACCGATAAATAAATCTCTAAAATACTTTAATGTCTATTATATTAGTCAAACTAGCTGTTATCACATTAATTAATGCTCAACAATATCATTATTCCTATGCAAATCATTTCGCATGAATTGAGTTGAAGACGGATTCCATGGCGTCGAAGAATACGCCTTGTAGATTGAACAATTGCTTCGAAGAAATCAGAATTATAGTTTCTTCCATGTTTTATTATGGTATAGTATGAAAATGAAAGTTGAGTATTGATTGATTCAATTATCTCTGGGGTTACTTTAAATTTCATATCAGTGTTATCGATGCATTTTTCTAAAAATCTCTTTATGTTATCGTTGAGAAAGTCATCCATATAATACTTCATCTTTTGATATATATAAATTAAATAACAAATTAAATTCGTTTATATAACTAGAACAGAACATTCAATTAACTTAATGCTTAAAAGGAAATCTTTGGCAGAATATTGAAACTAAGTTTCTCTTTTAAATTTTATGAATTAATATGAAACATGTTATTTCCAACCAATGCCAATCAACGCATAAGTTTCATATAAAAGAATATATACCACTAGAATTCTTTTTTTTGGAATCAAAAAACATGCATTAATATATTTTGCACTTGCCACCACCTAAAAGGATCTAAAATCCGTTGGAAATATTTTATGGGCGTCCAGAAAAATAAAAACCATAAGTTGTAATAAAATTAGAATCAAACAAGCACTTCAAATATAATTTACCTGTCTAGTTAAATTTTGATGCCAATAACACGCTAAAATTGATAGTAAAGAATGTTAGATACTAAGTAGATCATTTTTTTTTCTATGTGAATATGTTCTACATATATTTCTAGAGAGTATTAATGTAAAAAGAGATTTTTTGATTTTCATTTTTAATATCAAGCGGAAAGAACGATTATAATGATTTATGTAATCAATAAAAATCTGCGGCATATAAAAAAAATATAAAAAGATTTTTTATAAAAATTGTATGACATTACTTTAGAATCTGTATTTTTATTATTTTCTGTAATTAACTTTTGTCATATAAAATAATTTCACGTTTTGTTTCTAAAATTTTATTATCAGGGGGTTAATCAGTGTTGCCAAATTTGGTGATTTGGAACCAAATTTTATTTTTTTGGTGATTTTCAAGTCAAAAAAAAGCTGGTGATCACCATTTGGTGATTCCCCAACTTTTTTGGTGTTTCCAAAAAATTTACAACCACAGCTAAACTATACCAAAATAACATGTTGATTGCTTTATTGTATAAACAAATTACAAGATAAATACAAAAGTTATAATTTTTTTATGGCTTAATTGTAGCTTCGTAGAATTTACAAAATGTTTTAAGAGCCGACAAGCCATAAATGAGACAAAAGTAAAAAAAGGTTTTTCTTATCACTATTACCTTTACCCTAAAAAACTAAAAATTGTAGATTTTATCTGGAAAAGCTTATATATTTAAATTTAAAATTTTTTATAAGGTTTTTTACAAATAATGAAAAAAGCACTCTATTATAAAAAATTAAAGTTCATTTGCCGCTAAAATGTCTAAAGTTTTGCAAACAAGAATAATTTATCATCATATCTCTACATTAAAAACGAAGTTTTTTGTATGGGAAAAATCTTTGGACAATGAATTCCAGAAAAAAATTAAAAATTTAAAAAAAGAAGAGGATAAAGTAGAATCCGCTACATATTTGTTTTTCTATAGAAAAATAAAAATAAATTCATTTTATATTCCACAAGTAAATATCGACTGCAATTGCATTTTTAAAGTCTCTCAAAGCAATTCGTTTTGTTATGAAATGAAATATTTTAGAGCTATACATAATTTTATAAAGTTTATGAACATTTATAAGCTCTTAATTTAGTTTGGTTCTAATTTGGTGTTTTGAGAAGTTAAAATTGGTGATTTGTATGCAAAAAAATTTGGCAACACTGGGGTTTATAATGCTCTTAACGGTACAATTTCTAGCTAAGCACATGTATGTTTACTGTTGCGAAACACAATTTTTTTTGTCTTAAAGTATAAAAAATACAGTTTTTTTTCTAATATAGGTAATACTACTTTTAGGTGCCCCACACGCATTTAGCTGCCCCTCTAGCTCAGGGCGAAAAAGGTAAGTAGAAATACAAGAAAAAAAAATACATACTTAAAAGAATAATAAAAACCGTAATATAACAATAAAAAAGTGCAGTTATCCCGCCTTAAATTAGGGAAGAAAAAAAAATGGCCCTAATGAAGGCCCCACAAATTAGAGAAATTAAAAAAGACAAAAATTAAAATGTCTTACAATAAATTTTTATAATAAATAACTGACCCTAACACTAACCAATCTACTATCCCCCAGCCAATTACTTCCAGCAAACTCTTCTTTGCCGAAATACTGCTTAGGTTCGGCTTAGACGAGGAGCTAGTGGTTAGGGGATAGGGTTAAGATCAGGGTCAGGGTTGTTCAATCTAATTATATATCACTATTTTTATTTAATTTGTATTATTTTTTATTAAGTTAGTAATCTTTGTTGCATTAGGCCTGTATTTTTTGACCCAATTTAAGATATGATCCCTGTACTTACTTATTGTTATTTTATGGTTATATACATTATTTTGAGTGTGTATTTTTTTTCGTGTATTTTCTACCTTATTTTTTTTTGCCCTGAGCTAGAAGGTCGGCTAAATGCGTGTGGGGCACCTTAAAGTAGTAGTACCCTAATATATATTTACGATTCTCTAATAATAAAAAATTAACAGTAAAAGGGGAAACAAAATATCACAACAGTTGACTTTAGATCCAACGTAAAAAAAGATTTAAAACAACAAAAACAAGCAATACTGTATCAAAAATATACCCAAATTGCACCACGCTGTCTTTAAATACTATAGACGTCACACTTAAGACATCCGCAATTTCTAAAGCACCCATAAACAGTGCGAATCAATATAACAACCATTTGCTTTTTTTACAGAAAGATTTGAATGTCTTAAAGCTTTTATGTATTTACTTTTATACACTTTTTTTAGAGTTGTTAGTATTTATACTTTTAAGGGCTAATTTGGCTATAATATGGCGTGTTAAATTGTCTTTTAACAGCCTTATTTAAAACAACTACTTTGTATAGAAAGGTCGATACCGGTAAGATATTTTAATATTGCCACAGAAAAATAAAAACCGTCGGTACACGAAATTATATTTTTTTTACATACTTTACGGTATTTATTGCATTAAAGTATATTTTTTGTGTTATGCTGAAGTCTATTTTTCAAAAGCCTTTTGAGAAAGCTACTATAACTTTGCTGAAGATAGGACTTTTAAATCGATTTATGTGTTAAAATAAATAAAAATGCCGTTTTTTTAGCTTTAGTGGCTTCGTTAATGCCCCACATAACAAAAAAATAAAAAATATTTTTTAACATTTACTACCAGAAAATACATCAACTAAGGTATCTGTTTTTTTCAATGGTAAGAGCACTAATCGCATAAACGCATTTTGTCCATATATAAAAAGTTTGTAGGAAAAAGCGTTAAACCCCACTCACATATTCTTTTATTAAAATTTTTTAATTCAACGTCTTAAAAATTACGCAATTTTTTTTTTTCTGTAGGCCTTTAAGTCTGTATTTACAAAATTGATAAACCTGCGTAAGATATGGTGAACCTTTGCTTTAAGTCTCAGAAAGCGCAATCTTCAAAAAAAACTTTTTTTAATACTACTATTATTTTGTATGATTATTATGACCAGGCCTCTTAATTTTAGTATATTAGGTAAAAACCGAAAAGTGTCCACATTGGGGATAAATTTGCATTTTTAATAAAAGCTTTTAAAATTTTTAAAATTTTAGCGGCTATCTTCTATCAGGATGTAAAAAGTACTGTAATGTTTTTAAAATAGTGTAAGTATCTTAGAGGCAAAAAGGTAATAGTAAATACATGTTGTTTTTATTTTCCGAGAGAAGAAAAAATTTATAAACTAAAAAAAGACACCGTCTAAATCATGGTTTGCGCCTATTTTTACGTATTTGCTTAACGCCGAATTTTTGATAAGTTTTGATTATATTAAGTATTCGTAACTAGCTTTTTTTACTCACTGTTTCGCCTTGCTTAATACAAAACTTAAAAAGATACGTCGTTTCTGTGGACATCAAACTAGTTGTTTGTTTTTACGCTGTGGCCAGGTTTTTTTTGCTATTCATCATAGTAGACCAAACATAGTGCATTGTACAAACACGGTTTCAATGTATCGTCATAATTGCTTTTTCCAGTATAAATCTGAGTTGGCAGTGTGTACCGCGGTGCAGCTGGTACAGGTTACCTTAATGGTACCTTACCAGCTTGGGCCCGGTACCGGTACGGTACGTTACGAAAAAAATATAAAACGGCAGTTTGGTACGCGTTACCAGTAGGTTACCAGTCACCAGTTTTTTTAATTAAATTTACTAAATAATAAAAAAGTATTTTTTTTTGTGTAAAAATTTCTTACCAAACAATACATTTAAAACTTAAACGTATCCGTATTAATTATCACACATTAAAGAGGGTTTGTGTTGTAAAAAAACAGTAATATATTTTTATAAAACACTAACAATGTATATTGTATACCAAAATAGCATTTTGTACAGAGTAAAATAACATTCGCAAAAAATTTTTAATATTACTAAGTGCAAAATATATATTACTATACTATATACTAATCGAATCTGTTTTAAAACCCGGCAAACATGCTAAAAGACAGCAAATTAGTAAATGTGTTGCACAAAAATAAGTTAAACTCAAGTGCTTGCTATAAATGTATCAAATAAATATTTTTTATATGTAAAATATACATTTTAATTTTTTTTTTGGTTTACAGTAAAATAAGACGTATTTTGCATTTCAAAAACATTTTTTTTTTGTTTGGCTTAAATACTTTAATAATATTTTAATAGGCCTTTCATTTACTGTAATCTGCCCGAAGCAGATAATAGTAGCAAAATGCAAGTTTTTCGACATTTTTGTCTAAGGCAAAAAAGTTCGGCACGTTAACAACAGCTATAAAGTACCTTTTGTTCTGTATAAGTACACCTCGTGAAAAGATTTCTAATTTTTGGTATATTTTACAGAACAAAAAAAAATAGATCTAAAGAACAAAAAAATTACTAAAAAATGAAAAACAACAATATTTGTTACTCTGCGCCTTAGAAAAAATTGGTTTCTTTTATATAGTAGCATAAATATAAATTTACTAGAAAAGGCTGAATACTTAAAAAATGAAAAATTGTTTATGCATTAAAAAAATATGTCGTATAAACTCGATTGTCTGTATTTATAGCATCAGAAAACAAAAAAAAATACAGCAGTACCAGTATCGTACCGGTACCGTACCGTACCTGGTACTATACCTGGTACGGTACACATCATAAAAAAAACACTTGGTATGGTAACGGTACGGTACGCATAAAATTTTTTGGTACGGTACAACTCTGGTACGTTACACCTCTGGTACATTACACTGCTACTCTGCTTATACGTGCCAAATTATCACAATGTACAACCATTTCGCGCAAAAGTATTGTAATTTCCCCTGCCATAATGAATGCTCCTGAAGAATAAAATTTGCATTTCTATTTTTTTTATCCTGGTCGCTTAAAAAATAAAGAAAAGCCATAAGCTTATATCTTAGTTTGGTGAATTACAGCTCTTTGATTTCTTTGCTTCTAGTTTTTCCTTTTTCATTTATCCTTTGATTTATTGTTTTTATTGTTTTTATTGTTTTATTGGCTTTTGGTTTTCACTTCGCGGTGCATTAAATCTGCATGTTGAAAAACTAAGTATTGCATATATGCTATATTTGCCATAAGGTGGACGTAAGTGATAGATCAACAACATGTTCGGGAGGTCATGTTAAATCTAGAATGAAAGTTGGCAAAAGCTTTTTGTAATATGGCTACGATATGGCACTTTACCATCATTCATTAGCCTTCTATGCACTGTTTTTGCTTTTGAGCATATCAAAGTTGTATTTGTTTTTAGCCTATGCACCACACGAATCAGTTGAACACTTACGTGCAACTTCGTGCCACAGATTTTCATTTTATAAGCACGAGATAAACTCTTGTAAATATTTTTAGGTCAATATTAAAAAAAAATTTTTACATCTATGAAATGGTTTATGAGATCTGGTGTCTATTTGATCTTTTCTGACATAAAGATTGCAGGCTAGGTATTCGAAATCGCATGTATTCGGAATTCTTAGTATTCGCAAGGCTCAGTACTCGGAATTCTTAGGCTATATAATTCCGAGTATTTATAAAGCTTAGTGTGTAGAATTCCACGTATGTGGAATTATGGGTATTCGGCATTAAGAGTTTTCGGAGGTTAACGAATTCGGAATACCACGTTTATCAAATTCTTAGTATTTAAAATTCGGTTAAAAAATTTTGAGTTTATAGAATTTCTAGTATTTCGAATTCTTGGTATTCAAAATTCAGAGTTTTCATTTCTTAGTATTTGGAATTTCGAGTATTCGGGTTTTTACGCATTCGAAATTTAGAGTTTTTAGAATTCTTGGTATTTTTGGTATTTGGAATCCCGGGTGGTCAAAATAAGCAGTATTTGTAATTTTAAGTATATGGACCACCTAGTATTCGGCCTAGTTATAATTCTGATTTCTGAGTATTCGCAATAAAAATGATATTCTAAATTACGGAAATTTCTCATTTCAATACCACATAACAGTACGACCCCCGCCGCCGAAATAAAAACAATTTAAACTCCGACATTTCCTTATATGATTTATTAGCGTTTCAGGTAGACTTTTTGTCATTTTAGTATGCAATTTTATAATAAATTTTGCAGTCCATACAGGTTCATCTAATATTTTTTATTTTAGCTTCTATAAAAAGGTAACACTTGCATTCCCGCATGAATAAAAAAACTTCTATTGGAATCTTCTTGTTTTCGTTTGTCCTTGAAGTTGAAACATCAAAACATCGAGTGCA
>JAQFYM010004149.1:0-16360 GCA_034694785.1 Agrenia bidenticulata | reverse complement strand
ATTTTGGCCCGATGCTCAAAAACAATATTCTCGTTCTCATCTCCTAATTTGACTTCAACAAGTGGGGGCAAGGGAATTACTGGGATGAATTCAGCCGTTGGAACGAAATCATCGTCTCCGTCTGGAACATCGGTCCCAGATTTGATTCTCTCATTCACTGATGCAAGTTTTGGGCTAGAAATTGTTGCAACTTCGTCAAAATTTGTCTTCCCTTCTTGCTGGAATCCAATGAAACTCGTTGGCTTATTTAATACTCCAGTTGGAGAATCCTTTCCAAAATTTCCAAATGAAGGGGCTGAAAACCCAAGGTTTGAAAATAAATTCAGTTGCTCTTTTTCTTCCTCTTTAGCGGGCTGTTTACCCATCGATGGTAAGCTAAAATTGAAGGATGGAAGTGATGGAACTGTTGGTGCAAACGTATTTGTTGAAACCACTGATGATGCAATGGATTGTTGAACTTTTGGCACATCAGCTGTTGTTTGATTAGGTTGGAAATTAAATGCAAACCCAGGAAATTGGACTGCGGCCTGTTTGTTCTCCTCCGGTTTTTGTATAGCTACTTGATCTTTAAATCCAGTAAATCCTGTTTGATAAAATCCAGAATCCTGAATTTTTTCTGCTTGTGTGCTGTTCAAGATACTCGAGCTGGGTTCCCAATTCTCTTCTTGTTGATATGAGCTTACCAAAGGATTTTGATTTTGAATCTTGTCGGCCGTCAATAACTGTATGAAGGACTTGGGGGGTGTCTGAATCTCCGGCTTACTGATAACGCCAGGTGAGCTTGCAATAATCCTCATTCTTTCTTCCATACGAACATTTTCAATTAGCATTTCCTCTTGAGTAGTGGAAATTCTATCTACCTTATCCTGTATGAGTTTAATTTTGTCTGACAACTCTTCCTTCATTAGTTGCATACCTTGAAGGACTTGTGTATTCTGTTCCACAATTTTTTCCAGGACATCGTCATACCTCTTTTCCAAGTATGTCATTTGCATCAGCAATCTTTCAGGAGATGCTTGTACACGGCACGAGCCCATGCCTCTCTGCTTTGGTGTACTATGGTTCTCCCCGTGAAGTTCATGAATGCTGCTACTTTTTACAGGAGTTGTTGAATTTTTCAATTTGGAATTCATATTGATAGAAATCAAGCTCCCATTCATTCCACTTTTCGGTGGTCCTCCAGGTGATGGAGTAAAAGCTCGACTAACAAATGAACTAGTGCTATATTGCCCTTTTCCTAGTCCGTTTTGACGTTTAGAGCTGACTTCCATTTCAGCTGCTGATGATTTCTGTAGGCTCATCCACTTCGTTCGGGATTCCAGAGTATCTCCTGCTCCGCAGCCTTGAGAGAGTAAATCACAAACTAAACGAAAAAAATAGATATTAGTTTTAATGTCAAAATTAAATAAATTTAAATAAAATTCATGATTGGATTTAATACCCCTATTTAAAGCGTCACGGTTCTTTCCAAGCTCGTAGGCTATCTTGTAAGACGTGAGTGCATTTTCTTCCTCTTTTAATTCCAACTGAATCTAGATAGTTCGACACGAGATTAGTGAGATTTATAAATTACAATTTATATGTATTTAGAAATTTATAAGTATTCGTACATCTCCTAGTAGCTTTTGAGCATCAGCTGGATTTGGTGGACTCGGAGATTTTAAATAAGTGTTCAAATATCTCTTGGCTGAGTCAAAATCTTTGATCGCTGCGTACTGCTTGGCAACTGTTATACACTTCTGAATTCTCTGCACAGAATTTGAAACAGAATTGATTAACGAATTAGCAAACCATCCTATCCTGATTATTTCCTCTTAAAATATAGCAAAAGCAAACTATTTTATAAATCATCCACAAATATCGACTTGACTTTGAGAAGGAAATAAGTATAAAAATAAAATCATACATCACTTTCGTTGCTGACTTTTGAAAACAAATCTCGAACGTGAGAATCCACTTCTTTCTTACTTCTGAACATAATTTATTTCAACGCGCACTTGTAGTTTTCTCCTCTCAGCCACTTTTTCCCTTCAATCCTTCAATTTCAATATTAAAAGATCTTAGAAATTAGAATCAAATCAAATCCAACTCCGGGAAACAATTTGAATGAACACTGTTTAACACACAAAAGGCTAACTTTATAGTGGAACACATTTACGAGATTATACATAGATCCATATTATGGATCAATATGTACAATCTCGTAAGTTGGTACTGGTACTGATAGTAGTTGTAGTATTCATAGATTTAGTGTTTTAGTCGAGACGAATGGTAATGGCAGCTACCAGTTGTACATATAATTGTAAGAAGATTCGTAAGCAGGGTTGTACAATGTCTATGTCCTACTCCTCAGTATATTAAAAAAAAATTGCAACACAACATTTCAAGTTGTTGAGAGCCTCTCAGTCTCAACTCTCAACCTAAGCTAAATTCGGTCTTTTAGTGTTTAGTGTCCCCAGTCGCTGTCCCCGAATTTTAATTCTTAAAAATTAGATTTTTCGGAAATAAAATTAAACTTACTATTATGTACCCAAAACGCCGTAAGTATATTTGACCAACAAACTAGTCCATATTAATTTGTAATATTAGAGATTAAATGCAGTCTGAGTCTGACAAATGCGACATTCAATACACGTGAATTGATGTGATTGTGAATGACAAATTTCCAAGTTCCAACCCTACTTATACTTGTAAGTCTCACCTCCTGATAAAGAATTTACCGAGAGATTACAGCCAACAGCGTATTTAAGTATTATAAGGTCAAAGGCTAAAATTTTGGTTTAACAGCTAGAAAGATCGATCGCATATTTAACCATTAGAGTCGTACTTAATCTTGCCAAGCTGTACCCAGTTGTTCATTATTCGAATGCCAAATATTGTACAGAACACGAACATAACATGACTATGATTGACTTCATTCATAAAATCCTATTTCAATTGGCGACCAAGTTAAAGTACAACTAATTTTTATAATCTAACCCTTAAGGTTGAAATCGAACTCAATCATTCATCATTCCTCTAATTTTCTGGAATTAGCCGTATGTTGTCCTATTCTAATTCTCTATCAGTCAAATGTATGTCAGAGGGTCGGACTGTCGGACGAGGTCTTGTACACTTTTGTTCTCATTTTAAGTTGGTAAGTTTTGGTATATAAAGCCTTGGAATACTTGGAATTATAAAAAATATATTTCAATATCAATATGCACCTTCAACTAGTCACTAGTTTAATAATATAATCAGACCTTCAACCTCTAACCCATAACCTAGAAACTGTCAATAGTCAGCAGTTTAGCCAAAGGAGATATGCCACATATGATACACCCTTTACTTATACTTATCCTTGATGATAATTTTGCAAGAGTAACAGCATAGTGTCTAGCTAATCAGTAATTACTTTAATAGCAGCTAATCCTTAGCCTTACTTACCCGTCCTCTCCTCTCAATACTTTCTGCCGATAGAGTTGGTCTCGAGGGTCTGCTTGACTTAATTCCAGATGGAGGAATCTCTTAATTATAATCTAAAACTTAAACAATTTGGAGTGGAATAAAAAGTTTCAAATAAATTGTGAATTTTAGTGATCTCTAGTGCAAATCTGGGGCTGTGAGATTGTGAATGAGAACGTTGAGGAAGGAAAGTGCCGAGTAGGGTCTCCCGCTCATCCTTTACCACCACCAACAACAGAGAAGAAGGCGAGGAAAAGATGCAGCCGACTCTTACGAGTTCTCAGGGTGAGATGTCGCCTTGTTCCCCTCATTAGGCTTTAAGCTACTTCTTATAGCCTATTTCTCCCTGGTGACACTGACAGGTGGGGTAGAGTGAGATCAGAGTTGACACATGGTTGACACTTATAGTATTGCCTTTCAAAACGAAACCAAATGATGAATGGCTCTGAGGATAAGTATTACTTTTGGAGTCAACTCGTTTTTTTTTGAAAGTGTAAATTGACCAAGTAATTGATTCTTCAGAAGTTGGACCAATTCACTGAAAATAAATTAGTTTCGGTCCATTTAATTAGCTACGATTAAATAAGGGACTTGCAGGGCAGTAACATTTGAGCCAGTTGTTAGAATTTTTCATGGAAAGTAACGTTGGTCTAGAAGCGCAATATTAAGTAAAAAAAACAAAAAAAAAACTTAAGTTAGACTTAAACCAATGAACTTTGACACTGTGAGTATAATACCATAAAAGAGAGAGTGTCATTGTTCTTTTGATGGAGCATTGTATTTTGAAACTTCTATACATCCCTGCACTGTCCCATTGATTTTGATAAGGGACGTTTAGCCCTCCTCTGCAGTACTTGGATTTGAAGGGGGCTTGGGATTTGGGAATATCAATTATCATTATTTACAAGCGATTGACTCCTTACGAGCTGAACCATTGACTCATCATTTCATTTAGTCTCCCGACTTCCCAGAACTGCTTCTATACAAGTAGGTATCTGAAAATCCGGATCGAATGACATAAATTGTCATGCATACGAAGAACGTGGTCCAATGTTCTGTGTGAGTGTGATATGTACTATTATCTAGCCCCAAATCCCAATACTAGGTGGTACGTGAACTGTAGAGGCTTGCAGAGAAACGAATCAAGAGAGTCTCTGATTTTGAATAGAAGTCTGGAATAACTTTGGATTCTTTGAATAGATCCGTCGAGACAATCTTTGTTGGGAAGTGCTTTGACTAAATTAACTCAGAGGAATAGATATTCATGATAAATGAGAGTAGTTTTGAGGCTGGGTAATGAAATGAGTTTGTTTTCAACAGCAGGTTGTGTTGTGTGTGGTTAATGGAAAGATTTACTGGTCGGCTGAAGTTAATAATAATTCTATAATTCATTCATATCAAAGGGAAAGGAAAGCAGTTGGTTGGAAAGTTGGGAAGAGAAAGCTCTCTGGATGCTTTTGTAAATACAACCTACGGATTTTTAGACAGATTTAGTTAGAAGCCATAAAAATATGCTTTATGGATTAACGTAAAACTTTTAATTGGACGAGAAATTGAAGGTTATGAGAACCAGTTTTGAAAGTCCAGTCTTTGCCTATTAGTTTGCTAGAAGAATATAGAATGGAAATTCCAGAAAGATTTCTCAACCTTAATCTTTTTGCATGACCTTTTGCTAGTTGTACCTTCTAAAGTCCTAAGGTCAAACTTTTTCTATGGACATTGTTCCAATAGGTTTTTTTAAATGTCTGGAGAGGCTCTGGAGCTGAACTTCACACGCCCCCTTGCCCTTATGAAAGGTTTATAAGAAAGGCGTTAAAAATTTAGAAATGCCATGAAAGTTCAATGATAAATCCATTGCCCCTTGTCACGCGAAGTCCGAGGACTATATATACTTTGTAGTACAGAGGGAATGGATTGATGTGAATTTTATTCCGTCATGTAAATGCTACTTTTCTTCTCCGTTATTTCCGCCTGTCACAGTTGTGATTCTTATCACAAAAAGAAATCTCCGTCCAAAGGTTTTTAAAACGCTTTTTTCCCTCAAACATTCAGATACGATTCAGATAGGACATTTTATTTCTTAGTATTTGAGTAGGTGAAAGCGGACAAGAATTCAGTGCACGGGACACTGAAACTTGAACCTAACACCCGAAAAAGCAATTAGTGTTCTAAGAATAGGTCTGGAGATAAGTTATCCTAATTCAAGGGGCCTTATTTAGCAGGAAATGGAATGCCAATGTGATTACTTGTCTCAGTCTGAAAAATTGGTAAACACTAAGCTCTTGCTTTGTCCTGACTATTACTACATCATGTTTGCAAACTTAATTAACCCTTTGACTGCCAGTTATTAAGATGTGAGGATTGGAGGATTAGCCTTTTCTGGGGTATGACGTGTTTATATAAAACTGGACTTTTCTAGCACCTGCATATGTTTTTGTACACGTGAAATGAATTACTAATTCCTCGTCTGTTTAGAAGTGCCAACGGGAATGTATTTATTGATTCAAGTATGAATAGATTCGAAATTCATTTTTCTGGGCTTCTTAAAATGTTTAAAAAATATACAGCACTAAAATGTGGTTACTTTGTGTATAGTATGAATCGATGAACTATGTACTGCTGGAAAGCCTATAGATTGTCTTCCTACTGGTCAATCTGAGAAGAAGACAAACAATAAATCTAGTATGTCCTAACTCTTTCTTTCTAACTTTGTTCAAAGTAATGGATCCTGTCTATAGATACCCAATATAAATCGGTTACTACAAGTGAAACGAGGTTTGAACTCCAAAAAAGGTGAAAACTAAAGGAGATCACAAACTATACAAAGAAGTAAAAAAAAATCCGGAAAAAGTTGCTAACTTTTCAAAGCTTATAATCGGAGGTTCCATATTGCTCTCAAAGATACAGTCCACCTAAACATGGTCAGTTACCACTACTATAGTGTCCATTTGTGTCTTCCCTTTACCTCAAGTTCAATCTTCCGTCGTTCCCTTTGTTCCCTGAAAGTGACTAGAAATGTGGAAATAAAAGTTGGACTCCAGTACAATAAGTTCTTTCGACCAGAATACATTTCCCATTTATATGAGAAAAAGTGATTTCCCTCTGATTTGTTACAAACCAAGTAGAGAAAGATGAAACTTTTTTTAAATTCAGCATCGACCACTCCAAGTTCGATATCCGAGAACTCGACTCGATATTCTATGGAACGATGAAGCTGTATAATTGCTTGAACCTTCAAACAGCACCAAAAGGATTAGAGGATTGCGTGCATGAGGATATGGTCTGAATTCGATGAATACGTATACACGTATTTGGTATGCATACGTGTGAGGGGGATTTTTTTGTCTGTGATAGATTTCGTGACATTTGGCTCCTTCAATTATAATTTAAGCTCAATTTGTCTCTCTCTTTCTCGCTGCTGGAACTTGTAGAAATACTACAAGGGATATATGAATCATCATGTTCATTGGTGTCCGAGCATTTGTCTGTTATTAACAGGATTACATGATGCATCCACGATTCAGAGTGTGTAGTCAGAATCGCAAAACTTTGTACACACGATCTCTGACAGACACGTACGGCTGAGTTGAACGATGAGCCAAATTAGATGAATGCTTGGCTGAGTTTCCCGTAGTTCTTTGAACTACGACTCGATGGGTCGTATAATATAAGAGAGAAGACAATTAATTTCGTCAACGAACTTGGGTCTCTTTGAAGTGGGTTTAAGTGTTTAGATTTATTTTTAACTTTATTTCGTGATAATGAGTAGCACGTCATCATGCGAGCTTTTAAAAATAAAATCACGGTCATGTTCATTATCTGTGGCCGACTGTGGGTATCGGGTCCAGTGTAGGATATGGATACATGGATCTCTTCTTGGGCTTGCTGATTCTTTCCGAGTCCATAATTATTAATCTCTAGTAGAGGATATCAGATTCAGCTCCGATGAACTTCTTTTCATTTTCAAGATGTGAGAAAGATGATTAGATACGCTTTATGGATATTATGATATCTAGCAAAAACAAGGTATAGAGATTCGCTCAAACTTTTGCTCATGAATTTGATCTGCAATTCAATATGGTCTTATAACAATGAAAGAAACGGAGACAGTTCAACTTGAAGAGAGCAAGGTCTGACACGTGAATTGTCAAGACGGCTTGTCAATGTCAACTGTCAGATGTCAGCCACCCCTCTGGAAGTTGGTTAGCGAATAGGTTCGTTTTATTGGTTCATTCTTTGACATTTCGTTACCAGCAGTGGGACTTGTATATGGATTTGTGATATATCTTCCTTGTCATGGGGGCACTTTGGTGATATTTTTGTAAAAGGGTTGAAAAATATTTACGTGTAAAAAAGTTGATCACCGATATGGCATGGGTACGTAACTGCTCAATATTTTTTGGGAATAGTTTTGGAATTGAATGTTTTTAAAACATAGGATGTGATATTCATTGTTTAAAAAACTTTTTGACGCTAGTGACACTTTGCACTTGGGGCTACTGTCGATCATTTATATACTTATGATAATAGAATGGTTTTGGCACGTTGAAGTTTCAAGTGAATCTACATTTCCAGCTCTTGAGACTGAGATGATGTAAAGGATGTCTATATATGATTGTGGGCTATAAAATAGACACGAGTTGGTCAAGTCTTTCCAGCCTTCCAGCCAAAAGTCTCAACAGTCTTAAAGAAGAAAAGGAATTTTATTTGAACGGATAAGCACATAAGTGTCAGAATCCCTTGGCTATTTCAATAAATTTCTGAATGTAGTAAGTAAGAATGCGAAGTTCGCAAGAGAAACAGACGCTACAAATAAATATAATTTTATACTATAGTTGACGATCGACAGTTATTTATTTATTCTTTAAATTCCTTAATGTGCCTGGCAAAAGGTTTGCACATTTCGAGTCTTCAAGGAAAATAATCAAACCCAGAGCCTTTGTTCATTCATAGACTCCCTTTCTTTAGCTCTTCCGCATCAAAATATTAAACAATGGGACAAGCCCCGTCAGCAAAAATGCCAAGTTCACGACACCAGTCCAAAAACAGCCTGTAGAATGAGTCCAATCTGTTCAAATTGAATTAGTTCATAACTTGATTTCATCTATTTAGAGATGAGAACAGCTTGATCAGCACGCGTTCTCTCTAATCTGCGATTGCCAGCAGAAAAGAGATTCTCTGTGTAGGGTGGGATTGAGTTCCAGGGGGAGGCAAGATCCAGTTTGGTTGCTTATCTTAATTTGGTGGTCGAAAACCGCTGTTTTTTGCACATTCTGTCAAGTTAGTACTTTCAAATTACTATGTAACTTTTTGAGGGCTTTCCAGGCGATACTGGAACTTGAATTCTGATAGAAATTTGTAAGTTTCAAAGATTCAATTCATAAATGTGGGTGCAAAGTATTTTTGCCCATGGCTATAACTTAATCTAGGTATGACGTGAATTTGACATTTGACAATCGGGTTGGATCGTTCTGTACTGTAAAACGATGTAAGCTTAAAGATATTTTCGCATATAGCACATATTGGAGGGTCCTTCAGTCTCAAGTCTGGTTTTCGTACGAGCGAAACTAAACATTGATAATGTTGGGGGTTGTAGGGGTAGAAAATGCAATTAAATCAGCACACTCATTGCCTTTTCCTGTCTCCAATCTCTGTTTTCTGTTAAGCGACTTGGCAGTTCAAGTGTCTACTTGTACAACGTACAATCGATTCTAATGGTTTTGAGTCTGACTGGTAATAAATCCCTTTTTAGTGGATTCTGTAATGTATTTCATGCGAACGTGAAGATGTTTTTTTAAGTTTGTTCCAATAGCAGCTCACGAGTCCATATTCTTTGTTGAACATGCTTCTTTTTGAATCCAAAGAAGTAGCAATAGCAATATGAAATGGTTTTTTTAAAATCTAAAACTGTATGTATAGGAATAACATGAAAGGATCGACAAAGCATTTGAGTACTTTAGTAAGAGAATTTACCTTTATCAATTATTTAAAAACTGGGTTTTCAAAACTATTTCCAACTTTTTGCAGAAACTTAGTTCGAAAATTCATCTAAACACTTAATTGCTTAAAGCCCTTTTAAAGTTCATAACAAAATGTTTGGTTTTCTCTATAATACCCTACAGTAGTTAAATAAAACCATGCATGCTGGTAGACAGGATAAGATACGATTACTAGAGAAAAAAAGTTATAATGTAGTTTCTAACTATCCGTAACCCTTGTTATTCTCATCATAACGTATAGTTATTTTAGTTTAGTCTGAGATAAACTGAGTATTTCGAAAAAGATAAATATTATGATTTGTTTTGTTTTAAAAACCTTCATGGATGAAAGTTATTTTTCTTTAGTCAGACCTTATACAAACCTAAATATACACTAGCATGATTTCATGAACTACAGTCCAAGGGAAATACATCGAACCAACCATGTGTCATGTGTGCAAGCATATTAGTGCCACAGGCTCGGGTCACAAGTCAAACCCGAAACCACAAGCATGAACTTATAGAGCTTATGAAAGATAGATGCAGAGAGACCCCAAAGGCTTTTGTAAATTACCAAAACTAAGTAGCCAAGTTCAAACGATCGGGTATCTAGAGAGTTGTAAATTTCATCGTCAATAGACAAGACGAAAAAAAAATAAAAGGCCACAGAATTTATCGGTTCGATGAGTTGACTAAATTTGATTAAATTCACTACCACAAAAAGTTCGGGTAACACAGCTTCGGTATTTTTTATTCCCCTTTGATATCCATTCTGTCAGACCCGTGTCACGGGCTTGGTCATACATAATGATGTGTCGTAAATCTTATGAAAAGGGAGGAAATAATAAGCTTCCCATACATAATGTTATCTCATAATATAGTTAAAAGGATCAATACATAACTTTATCATAATATTAGCAACCATTATGCTCGGGCTTACTAAAGTAAGGAAAAAATCCTCCACATTTTCCAATCAGCCTCTACCTAAAAGTTGTCTCTTGTCGTCGTTTCGTAAGTGAGCTTTGAAATGATTAGATTATAATCCTTCACATCATTGCTTGCCACAATGAATATAAGAAAGTTCCTTTAATCATTTTAATGTAACCATTTATTGATTTACACAGTCTCTCTCAACTCTACGAGGTCTTGAGCTTCCAGTTCAGCAGTCCTACGACTATGTTATGCTATTAGAGTATTGGACCTAAAACCCAGTCAACCGTCCTGTAGGCTGTAGCTGTAATAAGGGGATTGATTAATCTCCGTTTCAAAAAAGGGAACTCGTGAACATTTCTCACCTGCCAGTTCTTAATTCAATTCGGTTTAATTGTCTCCTGTGATAATCGGTTGTCTAGATTCTATCGGGGCTTTGGTGGTTCCTTATGCAAGAATTTACGTTTGTTACTTTGGTAGCACGCGTAGGCTGCCTAAACGAAGGGGATGATAATAGAAGGGGGAAGACTTTTCTGAGTAATTTATACCAGCTGCGGACTTGTTTCCAAGCGTTAGTTATAAATATATAATGGGAGGTAATTTTAATGGTTGTTATTAAGACTTGGAATTTAGAGTTAGGGCAAGGGGGGTTGATTGTTAAGAGTGACGTAGTTTAATTAGTTGAGGCTTTTGACAAATGACGACTCATTAACCAATGTCTTGTAGATTGTACACATATATATCGTGTATATAATGTGTATTAATTCAGGAAAATAGTTAGGAAATAAATATCTAGCTCCTTCAATATGAATAGTAACATAGTTCCATAGTTTTAGTTCAGAAATAATATCATTGAAAGTATCCTTCTTTGCTGGCATGTTGAACTTAGAAAATGTTAAAATATGCTGTCAGCCCAGCAGTATAAATTTGTATTTAAATTTTAAAGTGTCCGACGATATAGCATCTCTAGGGTTAAGTTTGCCTCGTGGCAGTTGGCACTTGGCAGTGACATCCTGCTGGGGATTTTCAAAGGTTTCGAGTATAAATAACTGGTATTTCATGAATCGAGAAATTTGGTGAGGCGATTCAACTTTCTGCTCCAAGGCTTTAATACATTCATCAAACAAACCCACGAGCTTGGCTCAGGTATATATGATTTTTTTGGGGGTCGGAGAATAAATAGTGAATTGTAAAAGTGTCATCCTTCCAAGGAAAGTCAGATAGGCCATGTCGTACATATTTTTTGCTTGTTATTTGCTGAGGCAATTTACATTATTTCACTTTAGTCTGTGCTTTATGGGATGCTCGTGGGTGATATCATAGATTCATACACTTGTGAGCTTCATACATTCTTTGACCAGCTATTTATTTGCCAAATATATATATCCAGTACAATGCTTCCTTGCTTCCTCATCCTAATATTGTTTTCCCATCTTCGTAACGAGACTCGTCTGCATTCTGACTGGAATCTAGACATGAAATAAGTCTTGGCTATTATACGTGGGAATGGAAATAGGAATGGATGAGATTCGATAGACTCCGATCCTCTCCTTGCACAAAGGTTCTTAAAGTCATGACGATCGTAAATTACTGTTAAGTTAGTGACTTCCCGAGCTCATGAATCTCTATTCTGCCCCGAGCTGGAGAATCCAGGTAGAAAGAGGGAGAAGCCTTCGATGGATCCGCAGACTGGAGAAACCAAATCACGGCTTTGGATTACCGAATGAACTAGTGTGGAAAAATCCAGCCTGTATGGAATTTTATGGGCTTTCGAATTGACTCGACGAAGGTACTCTCACTCCAAGGTATCAATAGGGGTATCCTTGACATCTAAATCTCAGCGTTAGCAAGAGGGTTTTAGACGAAGGGTTCACTTCACTCAGACAGGAGGAGAAAAGCGTCTGCAGTTACTGAATTTATTATCTGTACTGAAATTTTGGGGAAAACAGATGTGGAATAGAATGCAAGGAATCTTTGGTGAGAAAGAGTCTTATGTTTCTGGTAGTAAGAGATGGAAAGGATGTAATGGAGAAAGTTTATGCCAAAAAATAAGCCGCAGAGGTACTAGACACTGCCACCTTATTGGTCCAGGGTGCGAAAACGAAGGGTTGTTATTGGCTGAATCCTCTGTCGCAGTATTTAGCGAATGTCATCAACGGTAAAAAAAGGCTTTCACTTCCAGGAATCTTATTGAAAAGAGCTACGCGTAGTAGGAAGAAATTCAGAATTATTAGGATAATTGATCACCAGGTTTTATGACTGAGACTCAGTTATAACGGCAAGCATTGACCAAGTTGAATTCAAAGAATGGATTTTCCTTAATGAACTGTATTCTTCCGTAGTCATTCCATCCTTACATCTTATCCACAGTTCTGCCTGGCTGGCTCATGATCTTGATTCTTCAGAGTCATAATCCAATAGTCTTAAGCGGGACGCTGTTTGCGGTGTTCTCAGAATAAGATCTGATGTCTCAAGAGTGGCCAAAGGAGCATGGCATAAGAATCCTTATAGGTACGGAATCGTCGGTGGTAGGGCAGAGGCAGTACGCTGACTCAGGCTTTCAGTATCCAGCCGAGCTATTCCATATATTTTGTATTAGGCTCCGGAACGGGAACTTTTGCTGAATCCCATCAGTTCCCTGTTTGCAATCGAGCTGGAAAGTTGACTCCCTTTGCAGATGCGTGATCACTAAAAATACATAAGTTCATCACACGGGAGGAGCAGACTGACGGGGGTCTTGGAGGCTTATTCTGTAATCATTATTCCGGTAATATAATTACTTAAGTTGATTATTTCTTTTATGAATTAAAATGCACTTTAAATACCCCTGGGCCCTGGAGGCTCTTTCTCTCCAGAGGAAATCATTAAAAAAGGATTAGTAATATAAGCTCCACACTCTCTACCCTTCGTCATAGTTCGTTATGCGTGGGTGTATCTTATTTGCTTAATCTTATTCGTCCACTCTTCTCATCAAGCCTACGTACGTAGTTTCTAGGAAGTCTGTATAATTCAAAACAAATATAGATCGCGAAGCATATCATTCATATGCACTAGTCCCTCCGTCTACCTTTCTGCCTTTCTGTGTCCCTCGGGAAAGCTTGGGGTTAAATATTTAAGAGATGAATAGTTAAAACGAGGAATGGAAGTAGGTTAGGCAAAGGCTAATTGACTTTACGAAGTCTAGACTAGAGTAAAGTAAATTCTGTTCAATAGCTGATTGGGGATTATTGAGCCATCCCCGTCCGCCCATATAGTATCTATAAAATATAGTGAACGTCTCATAAAATCCTGATTAACTTCTGGCTATGGGGAATTCGGTGTGAGGAGTGGGCTATTGGGTTCCTTAGGTTGTAGTTATATTATAGGTAGAAAGCCGGGCTCGATGAGCCCAACCTCCTTTGGTAATAGAGATGGACTACTACACTCAGTACGAGTGTATTTCATTTCAGTAAGGTGTTTGATAATAGAGGCTAAAGGGAATTGGATGAATCGGTTCGTTACAAGGAATACAAAAGGCGGAGAATATTATTATTATTGTATAAGAGAATCGGAGAAAGGAGATAGCTTTGGTGGTGGTGGCTAAATTGGGGAATTTCTCCTTAACCGGCTCTTCTCTGGCCAACCTCAAAGTCCTGATTGACTGTGGCCAGTCGAGTGGCAAAAATGATACGTGCATTTCCTGCACTGGTACACAAAAATTATCCCTAGCCTTCTTGGCTGCATCGTTGGAGTGTGTTGTTGTTTCGGTAGACGACGCGGTTATTATCTGAGATCCTAGGATACAATGCATACTTTCTAGATACATAGACAAGACAATTTCTGGGGAGATGAGAAAGAGAGAATTGTTAGATGTGCAGAATTTTGAAATTGTTGGGATGGTATTATAGGGTGGTGATGTGGGCTGTAGTTTTTAAATGTATGGATATTGAGGGGGGATATTTTAAATTATCTTCGGATATGGGATAAAGGCAACTCAAAAGGAGAGTGGAAATGGCCTTAAGAGAAAGGGTGAGAAAAAAAGTGAAAGGAGGCTTGAATGGATTAGAGAAAGTCTATCGGATTGGCATTAGATTGAATTGGCTTTGGCCTGGGTGGTTTGGTGGTGGTGGTTTGTGTAGAAATAGAGGAATGTGGACAGAATATTTACTTTCTTCCATGTGTACAAGGGGAGAGTAATATGTAAGGATGGAGATGAGTCGACATTGACCACTTTCCCATATTGAGAGGGAAAGAGTTGGAAGGGAAAGAAATCTTTAAAAAATATTATAGGCTAAGTAGTAGTGAGTGAGTGTGAGATGACTGGGAAGTTTTCTTCCACTCTTTTACTTGTGCCTTGAGATGGGTAGATTTTTACAGGTTTAAAAGTTTGGGGATGAACTTGTTTGAGTTTGATGGTGGATTTTAGAAAGATTACATCCAAGGGAGTGTATAAATTTATTACTAGGGGCTTTCACTGCCTTTCTTTTTGAGCTTTTTTTAGTATTCACGAAAAACTTTATTAATTACTAATTACTCGTGAATAGAATTGCTTCTGGTCATGTTTCTCTTAATAGGATTAGTAAATTTAAGAAACAATAGAAACAAGATGCAATTGATTAGATTACAAATTACAACACGGTTAGTTAGTTTCGTTAATGTCTCATCTGAAATTAGCACCTTATTTTCTTTTCTTTTTTATTCGCCTATTTAAAATTAATATTTGTTTTAACAAACTTGATTAATTTTTTTTCCACACTGCTAAATGAATCGATTTGATGACCAAGTCGGTATTTTTTATAGATAAACAGTAAGAGAAAATTAAAACAAAGAGAGTCAAGGAAAATATAACTCTTCCCAGTAGAATTGTGTATGGATTTAGGAGAGTGGATGTCATGCGGGTTGGGTAGGCGGGAATTGTGATGGTTTGAGAATTGTTCAAATCAGCCCAAATTCCACCACGAATACGAATCACGGAACAAAAGGGATTGGGCTTAATTAAAAAGTTAAGCTACTCAATTAATTTCGAATTCCAAGCTCAATTGATCACGAGGAAGAGCCACATACATGTGCGTTAACTCTAAGGGATAAATCGGATCGTGGAAAGGCTGGGATTATTTAAGTTGGCCTTTTGGTTCTTGTTGCTTGTTGTGTATTAATGCACTGTGCTCTGGGGATAATGTTTTCTTCCTTTTAGTTGTGTTTACACGTGAAAAAGTTGTGGGTTGGAAATTTAAGGATTATTAGGAATTGGTAGGGAAAGTGATGAAGTGAAAGTTGGTGTAACGTAGTCATAGCAGGTAATGAATTTTAACCTGATGTCATTTCGGGTAATGGATTTGAAGTTTTACTGTTTTACACGAGTGGACTCTATTAGGCATGAGATTGTGTTGTTGCAGGTTGTCAAGATTAGAATTTTAAATCAAGTAGCTTGAATTAACAAAGTATCCCAATTAAATAATATCGAATAATGTTAAAGATTAATAATAAGGAAAGGATTAGGTTGGATTGCAGCAAAGGAGACCGCGCCAAAATGTGCAACAAAACTCTGAACTTTTTCCAAATGTTGCATATTGTTGCACATTGTGCAACAAAAAACTTAGTACCTTTTCCAAATGTTGCACATTAAGCAACAAAAACCTTAGTACTTTTTCCAAATGTTGCACATTGTGCAACAAAAAACTTAGTACTTTTTTCAAATGTTGCACATTAATGTTGAACATTAATGAAGTTTTTTTCCCGTACCAAAAATTTTTTTTCTTTCCTAAAAATGCCAGATTTGAAATTTTCACCGAATTTTAAAATTACCCCCCCAACATAATGGGGGGGGTAGGAGGGGCGATCATGCCAAATTTTTTCATTTTTCTACTTTTCGACGGGGAGTTCAAAAAACATGGTTTCACACTGTGGGGGGCAGTCATGCCAAAATTTTTTTTTGGTTTCCACGAGTTTTCCTTCTCAATTTTTTTTTTTGGTTTCTACGAGTTTTCCTTCTCAATTTTTTTTTTTGGTTTCTACGAGTTTTCCTTCTC
>JAQFYM010004148.1:0-16363 GCA_034694785.1 Agrenia bidenticulata | reverse complement strand
CTTTCCATAATAATGCGCGGCGATGTAATTCAGTCCTGCGTAATTAAGACACGAAACGCGGAAGAAGGAAACAAGAAGGAGTGGGAACTTTTTGCGTCATTATACCGATCTGTTGGTAGGCACGTGCAATATTATAGCATGCTACTACGTCGTCATTCCGCATCGTACTATATTTGAAGAGGAAAGTAAACGCCTGCACATATGCATGCGATTCGCAGAAATTGGGTGCAAACCGCAAAGAGATAAAGCTTTTTCTTAAGACAGCCGCGTTTCAGTCCCTGCAAAAGCAACGCAATGCCAAGATAAAGCAAAGTTCCTGGGTTTTCAGGATGCATGCGATAAGCGTGAATATATTCCACTGCGAACGTCCAAAGGCGTGTTTCAGAATGCTATGTACTACCGATAGCGAGACTCAACGCATGCGTCGACGAGTACATATTGTGGTGTCCATTGAGAAGGATGAGAGCGTATGAATCGCTGTGTTTGTTGCGAAGACGTGCTACAGTACGCTGCAAATCCGAATAGCAGTTGCCTCTGCAAAAGTTATACAATGGCGCACTTTTTCTCCTCCACACGAAACACGGCTACAGCATAAGTGTGTGATGCATCAACTCAAGCAAACCAGGAACGGTGTGGCCATAGTAGAGAATTTTCCGCAAACAGTGAACCGCTTCAACGTAGCTTTTGCGTTTGTAGTGTAGAACTAAAAAAAGAAATGCCGCAGACTTTGGTAAAGGAAAGCGCGCGCGTGCAGTCTCTCTACCAAAGCAATAAAGGAAAAGGGTTTTTTTCGTTTCGATAGCGTATTTAAGTTTGGCGCTAAGCACTTCAATTTTCTGAGCCAGTAATGCAGCAATATCGTACATGCCTCTGAAAATGAGCACTCGAAGTGCCTATGCACGCGGGGCTATTATCGCAGAATTTAATGCGTGAGCGAGGTGTAACCGAAAGAATAAGCGTAATCCATTCGTCAAAGAGCCGTGCATAGCCTTGCCACCATAACCGTGATTCTCCCTTCTGCATTGCGTTGTTGTTATTCGCTTCTAAAGGGACGAAACGAACATTGCCATCGGCAACTTTCGCAAGATGCAGCATGCGATTGATAGCGGGGAGTGCAACCTCAAGTAATTCCTGCCAAACGCGCATATGTGATCAATCGCAGTAGTTAAACATTTTGCTTATTAAGACAAAGGAGAAGCTTGCAACGCTGCAGGAGCACGCGAGAATCCGCATCCACCCTCGTAGTGCGTGTTTTGCCCAAACGTTCGTTTTGCGAGGGGATGCTATCACTGAGTAACCCCAGTGCTTTTTGCGGCTCTCCCATGTCGCTATAAACGTTTGAAAGAAGCAAACGCGCATTGAGAACGTCAGAGTCTTCAGCCATATTAGGATATTGCAAGACTGGTTAGCATGCGATGATGGATATGCGAGAAAGGTTTTATAAAGGATCGCAAAGTTGCTTTACTGTTCTCGAGAGATGAGATGCATTCACGAAATAGGCCAAGTGATTGCTCGCATTTCCCACGCAAGTACCACAGTTTCGCCTATTTAAACAGAACTAACAATGCATATGACGCGCAAGAAACGTCGGCCGTCACAGCGCCCATCAGTAAGTCACAAAAGTTTAGAGCCTTGGTGTATTCGCCATGCGTAATGTAAGCCTCAATCAACTCGACGTAGAGTGCACTAATGTCTTCTACTGCATAGCAGTTCATTGGCGCCAAGTACAGCTGTGCGCACCAACGAGAATCAAAGCATAGCGGTATTAACTTACGTTGGCATCCGTATTCATATAAATGCAACAAATCCCCATCCGCACACTGAAAATGGTAACGCGTTTTACATGCCGATGAGCAATACGGCTCTAATATTGCCTAATTTCGATTGGCCGTTCTTCGACCGTAACCGCCTTTTCGCATGTTTTCATGGCTTCTTCATAATCGCCTTTAGCGATATACAGCTACAATGAATACGGAAGTGGTACGAGGAGTGCTGTAACTAAGCACCTCGGAAAGAAAGTTGACCGTTGGGAGATCGACGCGATTGTGCTGTAATGCTTCTTCAAGAAGTTGGATGGCTTCGCGTGTTTGACCCAAATAGCGGTGGTGTATCTGCGTACTTGTAAACACTAAACATCTGGGAAGAAACTTTTCATCCACAAGGGCGATCTCGTTGACGACTTGCAAATCATAAGCACGTCCAGGCTTTGCAAGGATAGTTTGGAGTCCATCAACGGCCTGAAATTCGTCATTAAACATGCCGTATATATGCTACCAACCCGCTTATAGCGACCCAGATGACTATAAGTGATTGCGCGGTCCCAAAGGTCGTCGATGTTGTCGGGATTGAGTTTGAGCGCGCGACTGTAGCAATAGACGGATTTGTCGAGCACATTAATTCTCCGGAAAAGTGCTCCAAGAGTGCGCCATTTATCATCATTTTCATTCCTACTCGAAAGTTGTGCTTCGAGAAGCCCTGCGTTAGCTTGGTTGGCGTGGTCGCCTTGTTCCTATTAACTTTGTAGGGATGTCTAACGAAAACTGAACACCTCGTAAATAAGTGCAAGAAGACTATAAGGGAGAGCCGAGTGCGGTGTGCTTCGTGCAATAGCCTTACAGAGTGTAATGGCCTAATGCATCCTTTGTTGTAAACCGTTCGCTTCTCTTAACCCTTACGTCATTGTATTTACGCGATATGAAGTGCATGTTAGCTTCTCCCAAGAGCTTCTGCTCCTTTTCACTAAGCTTGTTAATTCGCTTCTTCTAAAAGAAAATGCAAAACTACAAAGTCACCCCGAACTGCATACTCCTCCTCGGTTAGAGCGCTTCCTCTGACAACAACCTGCAAGCTCATCGATCAACTTGTCGATTTCGCCATCGGAAATGTTGTCCTCGTCGCTGGCGAAGAATGTGAGTGTCTCTCTGCGTTGTTTAAACGCACTAGTGAGTTCTTTCTTCTTCCTCTTCAATGACTGAATATTCCTTACACAGAACTGTCCCAGTAAGCGTAAGTGGAGAAGAGAGAGTCCTTCAACTAACCCTCCATTGACTTTATTACACACAACTTTACTAAAACTTGTTGGAATGTTTGATCGAGTCTTCGAGTCACCACAAAAGGAATCGAATTCGATAATCGCTTATCGATACAGCGGTACTTCTGGTGAGATTGCAATAGTGTTAGTTAAGAGCTCACATGAGAGACAAACTTTAGGGATTGCCGTGCTATCAATCGCATAGAGTTCACTAGAGGGAAGAGTATAAGTGAATTGACCGTTCATCGCTTCTGTTAGAGTGACATTCTTCTCATTAATAAGCGATTGTTCTTCAGGACAATGCTGCACAATGACACTCCATTGTCCTATGGTGATTGTCTTTCCCTCACTCACTGTCAGTTTGATACGCTTTGCGGAAATAGCGTTACAAAAGGGATTTCCATGTCGGAGTGATTGACATTGTTGAAAATGCTTGGGTTGAAGAAGAATAGCGTCTATAATGAAAAGTGCTTTTATGGGTAAAAAGAGGAAACAAATCGCACCCGCATTTGGAGGAAAATTGAATAATCCTTTCGCATAGAAAGCCAAATTGCGCTGAAAAGAGAAACGTTGAGCGCACTCCCCGACATGCGATAACTGCGTTACGTTGTATCGATGGCAGACCGAATTTTTTCCATAAAGATTGCGATAGGTTTATCGGCAATCATTCCGGCGCCAAACATGACATGGCAGATATGCTATGGGATAGTATATAGCGGGTGCGAGCAAGAAGCTATAACGAAGGTGGGAAAAGGTTATTGCCTTTAGTACTTCTTTCCAAAAGCAGAGCGGGTAAGCAGCGCAGGCAGTGCAATCGAAATAAACGCCCAGCTACGCGAAATGGTAACTTTTATAGATACGCGCCCGCAAAGCATCTTCTCTTACTTCTTCTTGGACTACCGAGTCGTAGAACGGTTTAAAAATTCCTTTGAAAAGCAATTCGTTGAATTGCATTGAATCGCGTCCAATAACCGTCAAACTTTTGTCGACACCACTTCCGTAAATATCCTTGTTGATAGTGCACACGATGAGCAACTTTTCGCAAGTTATTCCCAGGATTTTGTCTACCCTTAGAAGAGGCAGCAAGCTATTGCGTAACTTTCCGCGATTGCTCCATGTCGGCGTAGTGTCTTTAAAATACGGCACTCCATAGGTGTGGGCAAACTCATAAATGGTATCCTTTCAGAACAATGGGACTACCAACGTTATGGACTACTGCATTACCTTTGCATGCTCTAACAATGGACGCAGAATGGTTACTCCACTCACAGTACTCTAAACGTAGAGGTGGAAGCATTCTTGAAAGCACGAGCAGCATACCGATAGTGTCATCCCGCTCAAATTGAGTAAGCTAGACGCCTTCATGACGTTTGAGATAACATTCTCAACAACATCGCCTTTGTGGTGGCCAACTATGATTCCTGGAGAGTCCCCATCAAACTCTACGAGAACCTGCGCAAACGTTATTGCACATGAGGATGCGTAGCACACCTCCTTATAGAGATTATAGCGAATGGAACGGACTATTCGTTCATAGTCGACACGCGGAGTGACTCCGCGTTTATACTACTCTCTCACCCCTACGTGTGAGTAAAAGGAAGGTAACTTTGGTGTACCTGCCTGCGTAATTGTGTGCTTCCGAAACAAACATTTGTTCTGCAAACACCATTTTTCAACGAAAAGCGCTTCCTTTCCGCTTTCAACGCGATTGTTATAGTCCACGTGGATGCAAACAATCTTAATCCATTTTATGCCATGGTTAGCATCCGCACACTTCCTCATTAGGTGCGTACCTCGTAACCGTATGTGCGCGACAACACTGCCATTATCTTTGTAAGCACCATCGAATCGACGCCACCAGAAAGTGATATCTGCAAACAGCGCATCATGGAGAATACCCCGCCTAAGACGTGACCATCCTATAGCGATATCTATGCATCCCTGCTTGTTGCAGAAAGTTTTCTACAGCAACGTATAGACGGTGCTTCTGAATGCCTTCTTCGTCTGCCTAAATGAACCAATGACAACTATCGCGCATTTTCGAAGCAGTTTGCAAACATTGAACCCATGAAACTCGAGAATATCGTCATTCAGTTGTACATTATCCTTGGATTGGTGTATTCAATAGACGCATACAATAGCGAATTGTGCGATTTTGCCAACCATCGCGAAGAGCTGCCTTTGAGTAGCACCTTGAAACCTTAGCAAAAGGTCATGCGCTTCGTGCTCCTTTCTAGAAAGACTAAACAAGAACGGGAAACAACCAAGGAGATTGTTATGAACCTTTCAACTAACGTAAGAACTTTGCAAAGTCTTTTTGACGTTGGAGAATGACGCAGTGGCATTAAAGCAAAAATTGCTTCATCCACGCGCAAAGAGGATAGCCATCCTTTCTTTAAGAGCAATTTACAGGACTGCAGCGCACTGAAGACCACTAAAAACGAAAAAGACTGCTTACCTACAGTTTGTCGTTTCTTTGGACGGTATCATCACTTGTATGTCTGTAGACATGTCTGCTAAACTGATCGAGCACAATGATGAGAGCCAACAGTGCGTGCGGAGTGTCACTCCATGCGAGTTGCTAAAAATGCGCAGAAAAGAGGAATACTAAAGAACCTTTTTTTCAGCTTGTTGCAGTACGTGCGCAAAACGTTCCGTTATCTCATTGTCTATCGGCGCTTGCTGCCTTCCTTGTGTACCATATGAGGCTTTGCTTTAAAGAAGAGAAAACCTTCTTTACACTAAACCTGAAGGAAACCACTTTGACTTTCGGTTTCTTCCAGCTTCTCCATAAAACCAAAAGGTTAGCACATCCGCTGTTGTCACACTTTTGTTCATAGCCATTTTCGAACCGACTCTTTCGAATCGAATTATTGGGTGTTTTCATTTCTAGCCATTCTCTCTCCTCTCAGTTGTTCTATAATTCTACGATGCTGTTCTTTCGTCGGGTAGGCTTACAGTTTAAAGCAACTGTGCATGCAGTTAACAATTCTCTTCGTAATTATCGCATTACACCTTTCGGTAAGTAGTTCTGATTGTTGCGTGTTCGATTCAAAAGGCATCCCTCCCTACTTAAGCTCTTGAAAGCATTACCGTTCCAGTTCCTCCTCTCGCTGAGTCCATTAGTGATGGAGATATCAAGAACTGGCTAAAGAGTAGAGCAACCCGTATTGACTAGCGTTGTAACAGTCCTTCAGAAACAGGCGATATTGTTGCGCAGGACGAAGTTGTGGTTATTCTGGAGACGGACAAGATTGATATCGAAGTGACGGCACCGCGAGTTGGGGTAAGTTCTTCTTATGTAGTGCACTCAAAGTGCTTAACGGGCTTTAGAAGCTCACAAAAATGCTTGCGGCTGTGGGTGCCACTGTTGGTGTTGGTCAGGATCTCTTTGTTCTCGATACGGATGGTTGGTTTGTGCTTTAGGGTAAGCTTTTCCTCACTAGCGCAGTTCAGAGCGTTGCTCCTACTACACAGAACGCCCAAAGTGTAGAAGAAACGCATTCTGGTGGAAAGGCTGGCAAGGAAGCACCAGAAAACGTAAAGCATCAAGAAGAAAAGAGAACAATACCGGATAACAATGCGACAACTGTCCCTACGAAAGGTTCTACTTTAGAGGTGCCATCACTATAAGGATAGTTGACACACACGAGTAGTTAACACACGCAATGACGCGAGAACTGGTGAAACACGTGCAAAAATGACGAGAATGCGGTCGCGTATCTCAGAAAGACTCAAAGAAGCGCAGAATACGTGTGCAATGTTGACCACCTTTAGCGAAGTTGATATGAGGTGGATGCACTCGTTATCCTTTCTTCTCTCTGCGTACTAATACCCTGGAAGCATACTAAGGGACATTCGAAAGCGCTACAAAGAGGCGTTTGAGCAAAAACATGGCGTCAAACTGGGTTTCATGTCGGCATTTTTGTCGGCGTCAGTAGCTGCTCTAAAGGAGCAACCAATTGTCAATGCTGGTTTAACGCTCATTGTTTTCCTTTTTCCATGAGTGCTGACGCAATACGTAGTGATTGACGAAAGCGACATTGTCTATCGCGACGCCATTGATATTAGCGTCGCAGTTGCAACCCCGAAAGGCTTGGTTGTGCCTGTTCTGCGTGGTGTCAATAATTATAACTATGTCGATTTCGAGAAGCACTTGACAGAAACCGCAAAGAAGGCACACAAGACTGTGTTGCTTGTTACAGAGCACTAACATGATCAAAGGCACGCAATGGTGAGTTGGCTATGGAAGACATGGTCGGAGGAACGTTTACCATTTCGAACGGCGGTGTGTTTGGAAGCTTAATGGGAACACCTATCATCAACATGCCTCAATCCGCTATTCTTGGAATGCACGCTATTATTGAGCGTCCTATCGGAGTGAACGGGAAGGTTGTGTGTGACTGCGTAACGCTCCTTTCTCAAGATGTAGGTGGAAATACGCCCAATGATGTACATTGCGCTAACATACGATCACCGCATTATCGATGGGCGAGAAGCGGTGTGTTTTCTCGAAAAGATCAAAAAGTGCGTCGAGGATCCCGTCCGATTGATCCTCGACTTGTAGCATTAAACTATTTTATTGCACTTCTATCAACTGCTCAATCTACGCGATAAGGGATTTTCCGATCGCCATCTGCTGCGCTTACCATTCCTAAAGCCTTCGTATTCATACCCTGCCAGAAAAGCGCTTTTTTCCCCGTTTGGAGATATTCTACAGCATTTTAGCGGGACAAAAGCGATAATTTTCGCATCTTTCACCGACCAGGAACTTGGCAAAACTTGAATGTTGCAAGGCATTGCACTCCGATAATGAGTGAGTTACTCTTATTGTCGATCGCTTCGATAACCACATTCTGTCGTATAGCGTCGCCTATATAGACCTGAATTCCAAGTAAGACTGTATAGCGGAATGCGACGGGAATCACTAAACGCACAGTTAGTTTGCTTCCAGCGTACAGTTCGTGTCCACCTAAGGAATGAACAGTCGATGGAAGCACACTCTAGCCTACCTGAATGCACCAAAAGAAGCGTGTCGGCCACAAATCCAATGTATGCTTTCGGGCGTAATGACGGGCACGCCTGCGCCAATGTTGATAGAGCACAGCACCTCTTAATTATCGCCATGAATAAACGCACAAGAATCATCCCCTTTCTGATCGAGAGCGGCGTTGCGTTAGCGACTTCTTTTTGTATATAAAAGGAAAAATAGAGTTGGCAGCGCCGCACTTTTATGTACTACCACACGTATCCTTGGCAGTCAACGCAACTGATACCGACTGCCCAGCCTTGGCGCTGCTATGAGGTACGGTGTTGCAACAGATGGTCTTTATCCTCACTTTCCGAAAGCATCCCTGTCTAATCATGCGATGGATAATGGTAAACTATGACATAATGACGAACACGTCTGGGCCTAGGAAAAGAACATCATCGCGTGTGATGGTTCCGCCGAGAATGCTTACTATGGACTGTCATCCTTCTACTGCAGAAAGCAATCATTTAACAGTACCGTAAACAAGAGCGCCGACGACGTCGTTGCGGAATATCCTAACAACCTTTATATAGTGTATGGGTGAGTCAACTATGAGCATTGCTACACTACGCAGTTTACTTGCAAAAGTGCCTTTCTAGATGCGAGTTTGTTTATCTCTACGTTGGATAGCGGGTTGATCTCCTGCACTATACGTATACCAAAGCAGCAGCACAAAGAGTGTACTTGTGTCAGGTATGCAGTAAGTTTGTCAAGGTTGCGTCCATCTACGCAAGAGACGATGAATATTGGTGTAACTCTAATCGGGTGTGAGTAGACTACCATAAGAAGCACGCAACACACTCACTCCTTGAGAGAAATTGGTAAGGATGTGTCATGCGACACAAGCGTAGGTGACCGCTTATGTCCTGGAGTAGCTACGAGCTTTCTTATTTGCTGTAATGTATGTTCTAGCTCGTCGGGTGACGCGAGATCGGCTTTTGTGACAACAATGATCACAGGGATATCCAAAACAAGAGCGAGTCCAAAATGTTCCATTGTTGTTCCTTTTTTTTTCTCCATCTAAAGGTGCGGTAAGAGACACATACCTGCGACGCCTGCATTAGCAGCAACCACCAGTATTGCTGCTGCGACATTCGGAGATGCCATTCCGCTAATTGTTGTCTTTTGATACTTTTCATGGCCAGCCAGATCAACGAGCGTTAAGACTTGCGCACATCAATAAGCGAGGAGAGAAGAAAATGCGATTGCGCAAACTTTTGGTGGACTGATAACTGATTTCCTCCCACGTCATTCGTTGATGATTAACGACTACACCATTTGCGTCAAACCCAAGGAGTCCTCTGCAGATGCTCGATGTTCGTCCGCTTTCAACTTCGTGTTTGTGTTGGAAGAGATTGATGCGTGATAGACCTTTCTTTCTACCGTTAACACGCACATACGCACTCCCAATGTTCTAAACCGTAGCCATCATCAAGGATTCCGGTAGTGAGCGTCCCAAGAAGCGTCGACTTTCCTGCGATATCACGTATAAAGACTACAGTACGCCTTCCATAGCTGACGCACCAGAATCAACGTTTCCGATCATAATTACAGCCAGTTCGGGAAATCCGAAAATATCGTGGAGCACTATAATGTGCACCTAATCGCATTTCCAGAAAGAAGAGTGCATCTACACATGCTTCTACTTCTGCAAAGTAAAGCCCGTTGAGTGTTTTGTACTTTTTTTGATTCTGTATTGTTGCGTTGAGCTCCTTAATGATTCTAAAGAACGAATAGTCAAACAATCCTTTAAAGTGCAACAAGGGGAACCCTAAGAGCGTAGCTAACGATTGCTCAAGGCAATCTAGGGAAATGCCTAACAGTTCACCAGAATCCTCAACACCCAAGTAGTAGGTAGCTTCTCCACCACCCTGTTTTAGTTTTAGAAGCGCCAATGGTGCGATAATGTTCGTTAAGAGAGAGAGAAACCTCTTCAAGACGCCATTTCATTTGCGTTGTGAGTTGGGCGAGACGATAAGGTGACGTATTAATGAGCATGCGCTAAGGCGATTCAAGAAGGAGTAAGGAAGGCGAATACACTACCTTGTACTCTACGCCACCTTCTTCTAACTCTGGTGGAAGCCGCTTCCAGTTGCTTTCTTCGATAGCCATTGTAAGACGAAGAGGGCTACAACAGAGAAGAGAAGGGAAACATGAACGTTAAGGCTAACCAACGAGGTGTGCTACTACGTTCTCGTTGCAGTTGATTAGTAAGACGCGTTCCTTCAGAAGCGCTTCGAAGAATGCTACAGAATGACTCTGTCCAATCAGTAGAGTGGAAAGTGCTTATCTACGATGGTCCTGGCCAAGATATTCTCTCACCGCTTTTGAAGATTGGCGAGCTACGCACTTTGGGCGTTACTTTGCATTTGTATTATAGCATGCACCATTCGCATTCGTCCATTCTCATGCTTTTATGCACACGCATAGGCGCATTGACGCTGCACGCGATAGGATTCCAGACACTCCTGCAGTCTACTTTATCCTACCTACAAAGGACAATATTGAACGCATAAGCAAGGTTTCTATAGCGCTGCAGTGTAAAGTGACTGTTCTCAAAGCGTTCAGGATTGTAAGGAATGCCTTTACGCGTGCTGCTTTATCAACTTTATCGCCGCAGTCCCACGCACTTTGCTTGATTACATGGCAACGCTTATTGTGGAGAATAAGTGCGTTACAGTTATCGAAAAGGTTCTGGTTAGCTCTTCTGGTTAGCGACGTTGTTCGAATGCCAGCAGGTCGTTGATCAATACTTGAACTTTGTTAGCTTGGAAAAGGACCTTTTCCACTTAAAGTTGCGAACCGATGTGTCGTATCGCGCTCTAAACGCTTCACATGCTAGTGTAAGGGATAGTGCATCAACGTATACTTCTCATCGATCGATAGGATGCGAGCGTAGCAGTTAATGTGTCAGAGATAGCGGACGCACTTTTTTGTGTTCTTGCAACTATTGGTCAGTCTCTTATTAACTGTCGTGCACACCCGCATTTCTCATTGCAGGTGTGGTTCCCATCATTCGATGTTCCCGTGGCAATGTAGTTGAATTGGTAGCACGCGAACTTGATGTAAAGTTGCGTACTCATCTCAAGGTAAGGGAAAGAAAACTAAAAAGGTTTTGATTCGCAAACGTTGCAACACGTTTTAGAGCACTCAGAACCTTTTTTCAATGACATTGACTACGACTTACCTGCGACCTTGTAAGTGAAGTGCAACCAACGTTACTATCCATGCTTTTCTTCTTCTTCGTGTTGCAGTGCTGATTCTCTTTGATCGGAATCAAGACCTGACGACAATGTTGCGGCATCCATGGACTTATCAAGCTCTTCTTCACGACCTTCTTGCGATGGACTCCAACAAGCTCATTGTTACGGTTTTAGTCGCATGCAACTTCTTAAAGCTAACTACGGAGGGGAACGCAGTCGCATAACTCTACAGGAGCAAAGGCATTGCAATCCTACGGACTGGATAGGTTAACCATTGTATTCTAGTAGATTCGCTAACGTATGTGTAGCGACGCGGATAGCTTTTATGAAAAGCACCAATTTTCTGCTTTCCAGGACGTTTTAATAGCAAACGATGAGGAAGTGAAGATGTACAGCGAGCAAGAGAGCTCTACAGTGTAAGACAATGTGTGGGAGGGAGGCGAAGTGTAAACTTTGATGCTCAGGAAAGGCATCCAAACGACGGATATGACAAAGCTAACCTCTGCTGTGAGTCAGGTGACAGCTCTGCGTGACAGAAAGTCCCTTATCGGCATTGCGTGATCTATACTGTGGAATCGTTTGGCTTACACGATCGGCAGAAATGCACACAAACATTCTCTGGTCGCTCACTAATATTATCAACGAACGAAACATTAATATGCACTTTGAGTACGAACAGCGGGCAGTTAATAACGAGCGACAGGTTTCTTTTTAGTTTTCTTCTTCGCTCTCTTATTGTTGGCATTCTCTCGCTCCTGTAGGACATGCTGCTATGCGATCATCTGCAGAAGACCAAGGGGACGATTGATGACAAGGTCCGCGTTTACCTTGTCCATCTTCTAGCGGGAAACATTGCGGGTTAGCATGCTTTTGTGGTGGGAAGAAACTCTTTCGCCCAACAGCGGTAGAGCGAAAAAAGTGTGAAGAGTATCTGATATCTTCTGGTACGGACTTGGCGTGCCTTGTGTATATCAACAAGTAAATTACCTCTACAAAGCACGTTCAAGCACTTTCCACCTTTTTTCTTGTTGCATAGAGTGACTATGGTCGATCGGATGGCGGTGTTACGGAATGAGAAAGGCAACTCATCGCCAAGCATGCTTGAGCGAATGACTCACAAGGTGCGCACATTGTCGCATCTGCTCATCACTTTAGATTGTTCACCATGGCACAGACATTCTCTCAAAAAGCATTCAAAACGTTTTTCCTTCGACGAAAAAGTTTCCTTTGACACATATCGTTCAGTGAGTTACGTCGGTTTGTTTTTTTCAGTTTAACGCAATCTCCCCTTTAGCGAACTGATGGAAAATCGCACCGGTACAGCACACGAATACGAATATTTTGATCCCAAGATACTATCAAGAGGTTGCAACCATTGATCGTCAACAATAAGCTTTATTTCCTATCGCAAGATGCCATTGTAAGGACCACACAACCTTTAACGCAAGCTATTGTCTTTGTGGTGGGCGGCGGAAACATGGCCGAGTACCACAATCTCCAAGAATATGTAATCCACTCGCTTCTTTAAACAAGAGCACCACTAAGATATGTAGGCGCTCGGTACAAAGCGACACATTGTGTATGGTGCGAGCGCGTTGATGACAGGCGAGCAGTTTCTCAATCAACTTGACGACCTTGGTCGTATTCATTAAATTTCATGAATTATAGTCTGACCCAATACCAGCAACTTTTGACTACTTATCCAATTCCCACAAAAGCTTTCTCAACAGGACTGCTGTGTGGTGCGCTTTATTGCGATTCTCCATAGGTCACTTCAGTTAGGCGTCAGTGATTTGGTCTCCCAACTTGCATTTCGTCAACCAACTACGCCTTTCAGTTGGAAACGAGTGACAGCCTTTACGTTTCTGGGATGTTTCTTCATGGGTCCTGTCATGCACCTATGGTGCGTTAGCACCATAAAGAAGTCTTCCTAAGACGCTCCTATGTAGGTTTTATTCGCTCGATCACCTTGTTGAGCAGTTTTGTGGACGCGATGGTAGGCTGTTCATTAGGTACGACCATTCACACTGACGCAGGCCACAAAGGGAACCACTTTACTGCACTGGAGCGAACGAAAATAGCAGGCATTAAGGTGTTTACTATAGTGCACACAACCCATCGCATCTTTCTGTAAGGTTGCGATCGATCAATTCCTCTTTAGTCCCGTCTACCTCTTTGTACTGCTCACGCTCACTAAAGTTCTTGAAGACTCTTCCGATTACTTTGATGCGACTTATACCTCCTTTACCAGTTTATGCGTTACGTAAAGGCAGCTTGTATAAACGCAACACCTTTAGCTTTCCTACATGTGAAAGCAGTGCTGATTTTGGAGCGCTGCTATTATCACACACTGAGTGTGAGTTGGATTGTGTGGGTGCCTGTCAACTTTCTCAATTTTCGCTTTGTTCCACTTCAACATCGCGTTCTCTTTGGTTCCTTTATCGCATTTTTCTGGAACATCTTTCTCACTGCGACGACTCATCTCTCTTAATAAACAATGGAAGATTCAGTAAGAGAGAAAAGCTTCTTTTCACCATTTCTCATGACACTCTCACTCTTACGTCATAGAAGCCTACAAAGCTTTATTCACTGTGCGAGCTTGTAGGGAAAGGCTCCTTCGGGAAGGTTTATAGAGGGTGCTGTGTGTTGTGCACGTCGCTTTTGCATCTTATACGCTTTTTTCTTCGGTAGGCTTGACAAGAGGAGTAACCAACAGGTAGCTATCAAGATCATTGACTTGGAACAGAGCGATGATGGTATTAGTGCGATGCGACAAGAGCTAAAAGGTAGCACATTGAACTTCTTTAGAAGCTCCCTGTACACTCCTCATTCGCTAACGTTATAGTGCTATCAGAGTGCGATTGTGCGTACATTACGCAATATTATGGCTCTTATCTTAATGGTCATCAACTATGGATTATTATGGAATACTGTGGAGCAGGATCATGCTTGGACATTGTTCGTACATGATGCGATGGTGCATAGCGTCTTTCTGTGCGTAGTTGCATTATCACCCATTCAAAGAAGCACAAATTGCGGTCATTGTTCGAGAAACTCTTAAAGGGTGGTTTGTGCAAGTAGAACATCGCATTCATTCATAGAGTTCAGACTATCGTACCTGCACGAAGTGCGTATTATCCATCGCGATGTTAAGGGTTAGTGTGCGTGCACGACAATGCGTAAACGTCGCATAGCTGCGAATATACTTCTTACAACGGACTGTAATGTCAAACTTGCCGATTTTGGTGTTTCCGGTAGTTATCCCATTGTCTCACGTCCGTTACAGTTGCGACCGTGACAGGTCACGAAACTGCCGTCAAGTCGTTTGCAGGAACTCCCTTCTGGATGGCCCCGGAAGTATGCTTTCCCCAATACACGCAAAAGTTGCGCAGGTGATCACTCAAAGTGAGTATGGCTTTAAGGCCGATATTTGGTCGCTGGCAATCACTGCGATCGAATTGGCTAAGGGAACTCCACCGCTTAGCAATCTCCATCCTGCAAAGGTTCTTCAGTTGATCCCAACGTAAAGCGGCTCATTAATACGTCTTTTGCATGCCGCTTATCGTATTAAGGGCCCCACCACCGTCTCTAGAAGGCCCTTTTTCGAAGGCGTTCAAGGAGTTTACCGTATGCAGTTTGAACAAGGTTGTAATGCATTGACTATAGCGGCAAAAGCGCGCTTTTCCTCGGTAATAACGCAAAGGATCCCCTCTACCGCCCAACTGCTTCGGACCTTTTGCGTCACAACTTTGTGAAAACGGCCAAAAAGAAGACTCTTCTGCATGACACAATTACCTTTTCACTGTAAGGTTCCCATTAAACTACATATGTGCACCTTTATTAAGAAGTTTCATCATTAACGCAATCGTAGCAGTCAACGGAAATCCATAGAGAAGGCTTATAGATGCGAAACGCTAAAGGGTAGCATTGACGATGGTTCGGACTTTGATCCTGACGGATGGGACTTTAGTGATAAAACATATACCGCAATGTTCAAGAGCAACAACAGCGTTTATCTAACAAACAAGCTGCAAATCGCAAAAACACTAACTTTGAAGAAGAGCGAAGGTGTTGATAAGACGACATTGTGCGACAGCGACTCTGGTTGTACTTCAGAGCTTCCGGTTGGGAAAAGAGATACTGAGAAAGACATGCACTTTTTGCACAAATCCCGGGAAGAGCTAACTGCAATGGAGTTTGTTTTCGCACAGGTAAAGCTGTCAATGCAAGTTCTATTTCAGTCTATTCCATTCTCCTTCAGATGGAACACTTTTATGAAAACAAAAATTCCGTCAAAAGCGCATTGAATGCGCTGAAGAATGCTTTCCGAGCAACCGATAGAAAGATGTGCGATGTGGTGCTTCAAAAACTAGCGTCGACAGTACAGGAAAGTTCCCAGTGAAAAGGAACTTTAATAAATACGATATTGCTCTACAGCCGTATTGAGCATGTCGCACTGCAGAGGAGTGAACCATAACCTATGAGCCGCAACCGAGCTATCTTGTCTTTAGGTTTAAAGCACCATTACCGCAACAAAAGTTCCAATTCGCAAGCTGTATCGCAGTCGTTTTCGAGAAGAGTATGCTGCGAAAAAGTGAAGAGAAGGAATGCCTTCCAACATGGTAGCCTGCACAGCGCCACGAACAGACTCACAAGCAACGACTGTAGACTGTAGAAAAGATTCAGTTCCATCCCTAACGGCGGGGCTTCTGTTTCCGAGTGGTACATGGCATATATCATCGCACAAGGTGACTGTGCGTAAGATGGCTGAGAAGCAACAAAGTTGTGATGCTACATAGACTCGCAAACGCACAATCAACCTGCAGCAATAGACACAAAAGTAAACTTGACACTTCCGCACTCACACGAGCGCTTGTAAAAAGAGTTTCCGCATCGTTAGAAAGTGCGTCTACACATGTATTAAGCAAAAAAGAAAAAGAGAATTGTCTAGCGTACTGATGAATGCGATAATCTCACGTGTAGTGCCAAACGCTTCGTCGTAACTGCCTAGAACCACACCATCAATTGCACCCGATCCATGACAAGGACCTACTTGTTCGGACCTGGCAAGTAAGGATGTTGTTCATCGCACCGATG
>JAQFYM010004147.1:0-16366 GCA_034694785.1 Agrenia bidenticulata | reverse complement strand
TTCCAGTTCCCGAGCCAACTGAAGCACCAGAGGAAGAAGTTCCAGTTCCCGAACCAACTGAAGCACCAGAGGAGGAACTTCCAGTTCCCGAGCCAACTGAAGCCCCAGAGGAGGAAGTTCCAGTTCCCGAGCCAACTGAAGCACCAGAGGAGGAACTTCCAGTTCCCGAGCCAACCGAAGCTCCAGAAGAAGAACTTCCAGTTCCCGAGCCAACTGAAGCTCCAGGATCTGGATCATCTGAATCATCTGAATCATCTGAAGAAGATACCCCTGTCGTGGAGCCCACCGATGCCCCAGAAGAAGGGACTGATGCACCATCCGAACCAGAGCCAACAGCTGAACCAACCCAGGCACCTACGGAAGCTCCAGGATCTGGATCATCTGAAGAAGACACCCCTGTTGTGGAGCCCACCGATGCCCCAGAAGAAGGGACTGATGCACCATCCGAACCTGAGCCAACAGCTGAACCAACCCAGGCTCCTACGGAAGCTCCAACCCAGGCACCCACTGAAGCTCCAACCAATTGCAACGTTGTTTGCAACGCTGGCGACACATATTTGGTAAATCCAGCGGACTGTGGTTCTTTCTACCAATGTTCTAATGGAGTTGCAGTATTCCAACCCTGTCCAGCTGGCTTAGTTTTCAATCCTAACTACAACGTCTGTGATTGGGCTTCCAACTACAAATGTAGCACAACTTGTTAATAATTTAATTTACCGTTAATTATTTATCAGAATTGAATACCGTATTAGAATTCAAAATTTTAGAAAAATATAAATTTGAGTCGAAAAATGCGTTTAATACAAACTGTATACAAATTTATATGCAGCAGAAACCCGAGAAGTTTTAAATTTGAAATTGCATATATTAAAATATAAAACCCATTTCTTAAAAATACTGATTTGCGAGATTTTCTAGTAAAATCAACCCGGAGAAGAGGTTTCCAGTATGTCTGGGCCCTTGTCAGGGGTTACGGTTGGATTCATCATTGTACTTCAGTTTATTTTTCTAACTTAAACTGAGGAATAGGAAAAACTTTACTTAAGTGTTGATGAATCCACCCCCAGGTTTTTACAATCATAAGTAATCATAACACAACAGACTTTGGGTTTGGAAATATTCATTTTTACGTAATTAAAACTTTTGTGTTCTATTCACGAAGTAGAAGACAAAGTATGTTGACGTATGAAAGCTTTTTTAAATTAGTAATTCTCTTACTGTCAACTGTACCACTTTCGTAAGCCGCTTTTTATTTAGGAACTTTAGATTCTATTCGCATATATGGCAAGAAATATTTACAAATGTCAACACTACTCCAAATAATTAATCGTTTCATATAAAATTTCAAAATTTGACCCACTAAGCTGAAAGAATTGATGATACAAGGACAACGCTTAAACATTTTGAACTTCTAAAATGATCATTCCGTGAATTTTTTTGTACATAGCCCTGACGGAATTATGTAACACCAACCGACTTCTTTTGACAAGGACTTACTCAAGATAATTTATTGATAACAAGGTAATTAATATTTAGCCCATTCAGAGCCAAAATGTAAAAAAATGTGACAACCTAAACTACACCAATGCCAAAAAAACAAGATCAAAAGGACATTTCAGAATTATTTACCGAAAGTATTTGAAAATATCCATATCAATTCAACATTTTAGATCTTGATGTTAAATTAGATGAAAATCTGTACATTTAATTATTAAAATCCGATATTAATTACCAAGATCAGTGTAAATTTGAATGCATCTTATCATCAAGAAATCTCTTCTGGTACAAAACTAACCCCTGCTCCTACATTACAGAGAACAGACAGAAGTACTTTAATTAATAATTTAAAAACCTGTTCTTACGAAAACAACAACAGAAAACAACAACTCCTGGACATTTGATTTTGGACAGATATTATAAAATACAAATACGCTATACCACGTACTATCCATGTACGTGGTCCTACAAGAAAATCCACTCTACACAATTCAACAAGATGTTGTTATTGTCAAAGAACCGCAATGCTCATAGCTATTCATTCCACAATGCTCTTACAAATAGGTAACCCACACATAAACATTTGGATGGACAGTCCAAAAACTGTGAAAAAAAGTTTGCCCTTGTAAAATGTGCACTTGAAAATCATAACAAATACAATAGAAAATAGAAAAGGCAGTACCGAATGGTACTCTTGATTTTATAACGAACCCATAATACTCTTAAACTAGTATGTTCTCGAGAGTGACCAATTACAACCAAATTGAACAACACGAATCTCTTGGTCTGGATTTTCTTGAAAGTCATAATTTAGAAACAACAATGCATCTCCTAAATATCATTCCTCACACGATTAATGACTCGAGTCCCTGTTGGAATATAAAGAACGAGTCCACACAGTAATATTCATATCTAATATTTATAGAATATAACTCGACATGGAAATTCAGCTAAGCTCTCTCGTGTTCGCACATTTCTCAAAGAGTTTTTATCCCTTAAGGTGACCAGCATTAGTCGTAGGGTTGTGGGTTTACTGTAAGGACGTCGCTGAAACTTGTTCTACGCACAATACCAAATTTTATCAGTATGGATTCAACAACAACTACCGGGTAGGTTTTATAAACAGTTCATTTAGATATTCACCCGGGTTTACATTTTAATTTATCCTTAGCTACCTCAACTACAGCTTTGACGAGGAAATCAGTCGAAGGGGAGAAGGGACTTTGAGTTCAAATACTACATCCCAAGTGGTTGAGCAGTGGGACGGTGTTATCATCAAGTCGGTGCCTCAACCCGCCGTTGTGGTTCGAAATGCATACAAATCGTACCAGAGTCATAGAGGCGCTGTCAATGTCTTGAGTGACTTCAATATGACGGTTCCGCAAAGCACTATGTGAGTATTGTTATAATTCGAGAGCATGATTTTACCGACTAAATTGAGTCTAGATTGATTGTTTGTATATTTTACAAATAAGGCAGAAGTACTCATAGCCAGTCACACATTTTCCTTGATACTAAAATGATTTATCTAGCCTTAAGAAAAAGTAGAGAATCGAACCAATCTAAAATTCCATGTTATTATGTCTCCCACTCCAACAACAGACAAAGCCGGGGGAAGCGCTTCTTAGCGTTGATGCCAAGGTCCCCTCATATAAATGGGGTTGTGCTTCCCCGGCTTGGTCTGTTCTTGGAGTGAGAGATATAGTAAATCCAGAGCAACTATAAATTATCAGTCTTAATAGCACAACTTGGTACCTATGTGCAGGGCCCTTTTGCCAATATGAGTTGATTAAAGTTTGACTTAGAGGCTCGAGGGCTCGACTCGAGTCATGTGAGTGGAGACCACAGCCCGTCTTCTGTGAGTTGAGGTAGGTTAGCACAAACTTAAGTAATTGGCAACGTAGTTGTAGAATATTGAGAATATGAATCGCAGTTGTCTATTTTATTAAGGGAGTAGCATAAGGAAATACCTTGGGGCTCGTCCATAATTCTGTATAACCTTGTGTTAATCATTCTTCTTACGAAAATCCATTTGCTCTCAAGACTTGATTCAAGTATATTATGAATAACTGTATTAAATCATATAAAAGGGATGACTTGATGCATTAAAATGAAGAAAAGTATTGAATCTATCTATCGAGAAGTAAAGTCCACACCATATAATTACAGATATATCGCTCATGATTAACAGATATTAAAGATAGTAAAGTCAATTTTATTGATCACAGCTACATTATATGGATGTTCTAGTGTACTTCCGGCCGTCCAGAATTTAGCTTTCGAAAGAGTAGATTTTTGAAATATCTATTAAAAAGACCTTTCGAAGGCCAAGCTTGAAAAAGTGACCCAATCCGGTGACCCCTTAAGGGTATTTTAAAAGTTGTATTCTAATAATACGCAATAATAGCTAATCCACTATATTAAACATAGAAAAGAGTAGCTTAGATTACAGAGGACACGACAGGCGTAGTTAGTATCCTAAATTTCATCCATGCGGCATAACTCAATTCAATTTAGAATATAAAAACTCAAATCGACAACTCAAAATTGAACTGACCTGCCTTTTCTTCACTACTTTGTTACATGCGTTTCGAACGGGTTATTATCTTTAATACCGGATATTTTATTTGTAATCCAAATGAATAGATACAGCTTACTGGGCTCATCAGGATGTGGGAAAACCACAATCCTCTCATGCTGTGTTGGTCTTAAAGATCTCGATCGAGGGGAAATCAGTATATTTGGAGCTAAACCGGGCTCGAAAAAATGTGGAGTGCCTGGGCGACTAGGCTACATGCCGCAGGTAATCTATGAATATGTTAACATTTAAATGTCTCAAGAGTAAGCTATTCGATGGGATTTGATGAAAGATATCGGTTTCAAATACTATGTGTATTGTGGCACATTAGATGATATTCTTGGAATTTAAATGTAGTATGTTTTTATTGGGTTGGATGATGGAAATGTGGTTTGTGGATGATATGAAGGCTATTAAGCAACAGACGTATGTTTTAGGGTGTTAATGACTACTGTGGGTATCTGATTTGTAATTATCAAATTATTATTTTTAAACATGTTTGGAGTTACGATGATGTACGGAAAGCCGTACGCATATTATTAGTATGCAATTTAATTTATCATTTTTAGAATATATGCACGCGTGTGTGGCAAAAGGGTTATAGTGTGTGATAGACCTAGTCAGTAAATACAGTATACCTCTTTACCTTAAATCATATTTACCTCAACCATACTGGTTAAAGGAAATGATCTTTATTTAATCTGATGATCACTCTTAATGATCACATCATAATTTTAGGATACGGCGCTGTACATGGAGCTGACGATAAAAGAATCACTTGAGTATTTTGGTCGCATGTTTGGAATGTCGATTCAAGCGATTGAAAAAAGCATAGAATTCCTCATAACCTTTTTGGCGCTTCCACCTCCGCATCGTAGAATCAGTACTTTAAGGTAAAAACAACTTATCACAATACGAGACTAATAAATAAAAGATATTGGAATAATTTAATGATATTTAAATCGTTGCAAAATTAATGATTACAGTGGAGGACAGAAACGTCGCGTGTCCTTTGCCATCGCTCTAGTCCACTCTCCGAAACTCATGATTCTTGATGAGCCCGTAAGTCCTTTAGATTATTCAGTCTCAATTACTGTACATATTAGTTTGGCATTGGCCTGGAATTCAAAAAGATGAGTACAATGCAATAAGGAGATTGAGATACAGTGATATTGGGTTGTGATTGTGACTAAAGTTGAAGTTACAATCAGACTCCAAAACTCCGTGTCTCAACCAAACTAACATGTACGAACAACACATTATAAATTTGAATAAAAATAATATGAATATTTGAATGCAGACGGTTGGAGTGGACCCTTTACTGCGGCAGAGGTAAGCGATTTTAAAATTGGGCTTGTCTATTTGAAACCTAACCTTAAACCCTGCCAGAGTTACTTTATTTTAAATTCAGTTTTTAAACCTTGTTTGTGTTAACTAGCATATGGAACCACTTGCTGAAAATTGTCTCCTCTGGCCGGACGACCGTAATTATCACGACCCACTACATTGAAGAAGCCAAACAGTCCCACCAAGTAAGCGGTTTCAAAATATTGTGTAAATCATAGTTTACAGTTTAAGCAATTAGAACACGTGCCTTTATGTTTCATAAACGTGATAATTAGGTATTATTAATCAAATTCAGATAACTTCGTTTTTTGGCTTGGCTATTACATGATAGCCAATTAACTAGCAATGAAACCGTACTTTTTTGTAAAATCTGTGCTGCAACTTAAAAAAAAAGATTTACTTGAATTTGCGAGTTTATTAAGTCTTGTCCAATGATTAAAATCTTAATAATTTAATTCTTGTAGAATATTTTTTGCTGAAGGGCAAACTCGATGATGATAGTCCAAGCTAAGCCACCTTGTCTTATAAAATTTTAGATCGGATTGATGAGAGGTGGGAGGATCTTATCCGAGAGTTCTCCAGCTTCTCTCTTACAACTCTACAACACTAATCTTCTTGAAGACATCGTTCTCAAGTTATGCCTCGAGGATAACTTCCATGAAGATGGAGAATCCATCACTTCTTCCTCGTCCACCTCTGCAGCTAAAGTATCTCACAAACGTATAATAAAAAATAGTGAGACGAATATAACTCACTCAATGTCTCCCCCAGAAAATAAGACCTTTTCAGAAACGGTAGCTGGAATCCACACTTCCAAGGTAATAATAAATCCTCAATTACAAGACAAACTGGACAGAAATCCTATACATTTCCACAAACTAAGCAATCCCGTTTCGAAAACTACAACAAAAAACAATTTCAATGGAAAAGCTAAGGAAATTGGAGTAAAGTCAGGTCAGGTGAGGTCAGGAGGATTGCTCAACTCGTTCAGTCGAATAAGCGCAATGGCATATAAAAATATAATCGTCCTTCTTCGAAACATCCCCTTCCTCCTGTTCATGGTCTTCGTCCCCGCCTCCCAAGTTATCATCATTTGCATCGCCATCGGGAAGGATCCCCAAGGGCTCAAGTTCGGATTGGTCAACTTGGATGTTGAGAACCCCAGCGACTGCTATTCTGGTACTGGATGCGTGTCGTCAAATAATTATACTGGAAGTTTGAGTTGTAGATATTTGGATATTCTTGAACGACATAGAACACTTGAAATGGTAAGAAATAAACCTAGCTAAATTACATAAACTTTTGTAAAAACTTGGGATAATAGGGAATTTTAAAAAGCATTGCTACAGTTACAATCACAAAAAGCACAGTATCTCTACCTCTGTTAAATTTTCAGATAATTTACGATACCGAGGAAGAGGCTGCTGAAGATGTGGAAAAGTCTGTAACATGGGGGTATTTACTGTTTCAAAAAAACTACACCGTCTCAATGAAGGACCGGGCTGTGTTTGGGATGCATGCGGAACTGGAGACGATACATGGATCCAGAATTAAATTCCGTGTGGATCAGTCCAGTAAGTTGATGAACTCTGCATTTAAGCGTTTACACCCAGAATATGCGTTCAGAAATTTTTTTAATTTCGGAAATATTTATTTAGATTTGCAAATTTATCGAGAAGTGGCTAAAGTGTTTTACCAGTCGTTCGGGGAATATATGAAAAACGTGGCTCAAGATTGTGACATTGATCCGATTTTTGTGGAGCTACCGTTTTATGTAAGTTGACCTACTATGTACCAATGTTGTGAATTTTTAATTAATTTGTAAATTATTTTTAACCTCAAGTTCGATAAGCCGATTTTCGGTAAAGATTCAGTAACATTTACCGACTTCCTTGCTCCCAGTATTTTTCTTGCGTAAGTTGCATCATATAAACCGGATTTACATAAATGCCCGTTTATTAAAACTGGTATTGGATTGGACTCCAGGGTCATGTTCTTTTTCCCTCTATGTGGAAGTGGGATATCTTACATTACGGAGAAAAAGTCGGGAACTTTGGCTAGGATTTTGGTAGCTGGAATGACAAGTTTTGAAGTGATGTTAGCATACCTAGTCGTGCAATTGGTCATCCTCTTTATTCAAGCTGGCCTTGCCTTCATCATTATGAATCTCGTGTTTAAAATACAAATCGTGGGCCCGATAGTATTAGCTATAGTTTTGGCTATTTTAGTAGGCATTGCTGGAATGTCCATGGGTATGTACTCCATATTTTTATCCACAATCCTCGAATTTAATTACAATTTAAAATATTATTTATTAAACTTATCTACAGGGTTCTTACTGGCCACAATTTGTTCAGAAGAGATTCAAGCAATTCTTATCGCTCTAGGAACATTTATTCCTCATTTATTATTATCTGGTAAAATAATTTATATTTCCTATGCGCGGGCTTGAAAAATCCCTCAACATTTTTTGTCACATTTGGTTTAGAAAATCCTTCTGTGTCTTAAACTGTCCTATTTTTTTTCAAACACCCCATATTTGTCTTAAAATCCCCGATTCCCGGAAAGTGGTCACAGCAATCCCCGATACCGATTGCAGCGTGTTTTTCCAAGCCCGCCGATGTGCTAACAACACATGAATAATAAATTTGAAGCGAAATTCACAATAACGCAACATTTCAGGGATGATGTGGCCTTTACAAGGAATGCATGTGTACCTTCAGTACTTCAGCCACCTTTTGCCGTGTACATTTGCGGCCGAAAGTATGAGATCAATATTGACTCGAGGGGTTGGATTCACACACTCAACCGTTTGGCCTGGTTTCCTCTCCATCATCATGTGGATAATCGTCTACTGGCTACTTACTATTTTTTTGCACAAGCTGTCTTCGAAGAAATAGGTTTTTTTATTATTATTACTTGCTATGGTTAGTGGAGTTTAAAATTTTTGTTACCCCAAATGAACTTTTGCAATTGTTGGCTAGATAAAATTTACATTGATCAGAACCGTATACAAGTTTTGATAATTTTTATAAATCCGTTGAACATTGAATAAAATTATTTTTTGAATAGATCATAAACCAATTTTTGAATTCATAATGAAATAGAGTGCAGTCTTTGGTGCGGTATGAATGTCTTCTAAGTAATTTGAACTAAATGTAAATAAAAACTCAGGAAAGGGAAGCCCAGTTGGGGGTAACCCCTGACCTTCAGATTTAAATTTAAACTCAATTTTACTTAATAGACCGTCTGACATTCACTTTCAGTACTGGCTGGGAACTTGATCAAATATATTGAGAGATCAGGAGGTTCCGGAGTGCCAAATTTTCAGACATATTTCCGTGTTAGCTCCCGTTGATTATCTTGTGTAGAATATTCTACCACAGGTGGACCACCGAAATGGCTTCAGATTCAGAATCACTACAAGGGTAACAAAACAAGGGTCACCCTGAATATACATCACATCTCAATAAAGGAATCAAACACTAATATTTTACCCGGAAATATTTTCAGAATCGATAATGAGAGCTTAGAGTACCAAGACACTTTGTCCGAAGAGATTCAGGCCCCCCCATCAACAGTGACAAAGAAATCCATGGGATGGACTAAATCTGTGTCAATTGACGTGGATGAAGCGTCAGTATGTTCCCCAGTATTTCAAGCCAACACTGTTACCGTGCAAGATGCTTCAAAGTCGTACAAGTCACCTAAGGGAACAACAGCTGTATTGAAGAATTTTAATATGAATGTCAAACAGGGGACTATGTGAGATTTAAGAGAATATCAATATTCCCCCAGTAGAGTTTCAGGGGGGCCTTAGGGGACATTTTAACGTGACAATAAAAATGTAATCTAACCTTAATATTTCCAGATATAGTCTTCTCGGTTCGAGTGGGTGTGGCAAGACGACTCTCCTCTCTTGCATTGTCGGACTGAGAAAATTAAATTCTGGAACTATCCTAGTTTTCGGCGCTCGACCGGGAACTAAGGCTAGCGGGGTTCCTGGAAAACGGGTGGGGTTCATGCCTCAGGTTAATCCATTGCCTTTTCTCATTACCAAAAATAATTTTTTTAGAGAATCAATAGTAGTTATGATTGATAATATTATATGGCTGCCAGACCTTGCTGAGACTTTTGATAAACTATAGGAAATAGCCTTGTTTGGTGAATTTTCTATTCAAGAAACGCTCGTTTATTATGGTCGAATTTATACAATGACGAGGTCACAGATTGAGGAAAATATAACATTCTTGATCGACTTCCTCGATCTACCTCCTGCAGATCGACGCGTCTCTACCCTCAGGTTTCAATCAAGATCATTATATTTTATTAACATCTCATACTTATAACCGATTGACGCCCTCGGGTTCGTTTCTTATTTGTTAGTGGAGGTCAGAAACGTCGAGTAAGCTTTGCTTGCAGCTTAATTCACAACCCTGAACTTTTGCTCTTGGATGAACCGACTGTTGGTGTTGATGCTTTATTGCGAGAGAGGTATTAAAATGTTGGACTTGATTTATGATCCTGTTAGACAGTTATGAATGTTATGATTATGATCGCAGTTTATATCGAGTTTTTTAATCCCAATTTCCTAGCATATGGAATCATCTAGTGAAGCTAGCGTCGACGGGCAAGACCACTGTCATCATAACAACTCATTACGTAGAAGAAGCGAGGCAATCCGATTCCGTTAGTTTTATTAATTATTTAATTTCTCACGCCCTAAGAATTTAGCTGTAATCAATTTTGAATTTACAGATAGGATTGATGAGAAATGGAAAGCTTTTGGTGGAGGACTCTCCTGAAAATCTTTTAAGAACGTACAAAACTAACCTGCTTGAAGATATTGTAATGAACCTCTGCTTGACAGATAACCAACAAGGAAAAGACAGCAATTGTTCCATTGGGGTGGCTAAACTCGAGCCCAGTGGTAGCTCCAACGACAAGTGGGTCATACCTCAGCGTCCAAACAAGAGTTACTCACCCGATGGGGCTCCAAATAATTGGAGGAAGCTCCATCGGGCCTCCGTTGTATCGGACTTTCGTCAACAGCCGGACAAGTTTGAGGAAATCCGAGTTTCAATCAATCGATTATATACCCTTACTGTCAAAAATATTTGCATTCTTCTCAGAAATATTACGTATGGATTATTTTGTATTTAAAATCATCTTAAATTTCAGCCATGATTCTAAAGTTAAAATTACCTTGGTAGATTTTTGGGCTTTATCTTGCTAGTTCCGGCCATGCAGGTTGTACTTGTGTGCTTGGCCATTGGGGGTGACCCCAAAGGATTAAAATTTGGTGTCGTTAACTATGAACTTCCGGCAAGCACCCTGTGCCCAATTGTCACTGGCTGTCCACTGGATGATTACTTTACTGGACTCATTAGCTGCCAATTTCTCAACTCAATGAAACCGGAATTTGTGGAAATGGTACTTAAATTATTTGATAATGTGAATTTTTATGAAATTGGTTTAATTAATTTAAAATATGCCTCAAAGATTTTATATGATGATGAGGATGCTGCTATTGAAGATGTTAAAAGGTCAAAGATTTGGGGAATCCTTACTTTCGACTGTAACTATACTGCAAGTTTCAAGGAACGGGCCTTGTTTGGGAATAACGCGGACATTGGATCTGTTTTAGCATCCCGACTCAATATACAAATGGATATCTCAAGTGAGGAAGTTGAACTGACTTTAACAACTCCCGTAGCTGCTTAGGTGTCCTGAACCTGAAACTTTTTTTTAGAGAGAGAGCTCATCCCTAATGCTACAATTTATCCCGTTAGATTTGTCCTGAGGCTTCATGGGGATTAATCTGTATTTTAATTTCTTTAGATAAGCAAATTGAAACTCAACTTTCGACATACTTTTTTGTGGCGCTAAACAAAATGATGAACAACATATCTTTGACTTGTGGTATTGAGCCAGAGAAGTCAGAAATTCCCATTTTCGTAAGATTTCCCTATCGACTATAAAGGTTCAAATGTTCTTGAATTGGTTCTTGCTGATTGTAATTAAAATATATTACAGCTCGAAACACCAGTCTATGGCGACAGTAAAACTGATTTCCGAGAGTACATCGCCCCAAGCATTCTTCTTGGGTAAATATTCTAATTATCTTGTAATCCTTGAACTCGGCTCTTGTAATCAAATTCCGGGGGAAAATGTTGTATGTATGTATTGCGGAGTGGTGGAAATGTTAATTACTTTATTACTCAATTTTCAGAATTTTATACTTTTTCCCCCTTTGCTTAAGTGGGTTGAGTTTTATAACGGAAAAGAAACGGGGTACATTGGACAGGTCAATGGTAGCCGGGGTGACGACAGCAGAATTTATGTTGGCCTATTCTGCCACCCAATTCATCATTTTGATTTTGCAGACTATAGTGGCATTTGCGTTTCTAATATTCGTATTTGACATTACGGTAAATGGTCCTTTGATACTGGCCGCATTAATGGCTCTTTTAATTGGAATTGCCGGCGTATCAGCAGGTAATGTGGATATAAAACCCTTCATACATGATTATTTCATGTATACTTAAATGTCCATGGGTTTAATAGTTTAATTGGTACTACAGGGTTTGTACTGTCCGCCTGTTGTGCAGATGAAATTCAATCTGTATTAGTGGCCCTAGGAATGTTTTTCCCTAACTCATTACTCGCAGGGATGTTGTGGCCCCTTGAAGGGATGCCGGTGATACTTCAATACGTAGCCTATGCACTTCCATGTACTTTAGCTTGTGAGACGATGAGATCAGTGGTAAGTAGAGGATTGGGATTAACTCACCCTCAAGTTTGGCCCGGTTTCGTGTCATCTATAGTTTGGATTATTTTGTATTTGGGTTTATTCGCATTGATTCATAAAGCTAAGTCCAAGCCTTAAAATTTGTCTAACAACGTTGTAAGATACTTGTATGACTTGGATGTTGAAAAAATAAGATTTACTACTCACTGTAATATTTCCAAACAATCCTCCCGGTGAGGTCAGATTAAAATTAAATATTCATATCTCGAAACAGTGACGTGTTGAAACTGCTGAAAGTGCTCTATTCCCCTCCTCTTCATGAAACTTGCCAGTAATAAGGTGATCATACTGATCATAATTCAAAAATATATATATTGTAAACATATCTTCAATTTCAAAGACAATTTATCTGACTTCGGTTGAACAAATCACATTGATTTAGATTAGATTTAGAGATGCATAGATTGAGTTAAGGTTAAAAAACCCGTCTATTCATAATAATGTGCTTGAAGTTTGAGTTAGTAGTTTAGGTATTACAACAGAAAAATTAGTTCAATCACCGACTTAATTTATCGAAATTAACCTTTGATAACGGCAATAGGCCTTAATTGTATGCATTTCTTAGATATCCCTGCAGCATGGCAAGTGTTGACAACATCAGTGACGTTTTTATAACTTTCAGGAGCTTCTTCCATGACCAATTTAGGAGATGCAACTCGAATGCTTATTCCTTGTTCAGCAAGTTTACTTAAAACTTCTTTGAAGTCTAAATTTCTCCTCGACTTTGCTCTTGATAAAGCTCGACCCTAAAATAGTTTCAAATTATGAAATAAGCTTATTAGCTTATGCATTTTTATCACAATTAATAGACAAGCTGATGTCTTACAGCTCCATGGCAAGTGCTACCAAAAGTTTCTTTCATTCCTTGTTCAGTTCCAGTTAAAACGTATGAGCAAGTGCCCATTGTCCCCCCTATCAGCACTGGTTGTCCTGTTAATTGGTAATCAACTGGAATCAAAGGATGATGAGGTGGAAAGGCTCTCGTTGCTCCCTGGAGTAAATATTTTTCTATATTTGTTTTTTATAAAGCGAGACTAAAGTACTTAGATTTATAAAATTAAACCCACCTTTCGATGAACTAGTAATGTTTTGAGCTTTCCGTCAACAAAATGTTGTTCTGTTTTTGCAATATTATGTGACACGTCATAGATAACTTGCATATCAAGATCATCAGCAGACATATTGAACTGTTTGGAGAATGCTTGTCTACTCAAAAATGTCATGGAGCTTCGATTAACCCACGCAAAATTGGCTGCTGCTGCCATCGCCTTCAGGTAGTCTTGACCTTCCTTAGCAGAAATTAAAACGGATTCATTCGATACGATCGAAATCATTAACAAAAACGGCTACCTACTACTTCGGGAAAATCTTCAAACGCTACAATCCCAATCTCCTTCAATCCGATTTTTCCCATTTTATAGCTTAATCGATCACTCGATTTTCCATAAGTAGCATTTTAAATTAACGGGTTTGATCTTCCCGACCATACAGTTATAGACGGACGGACAACGGTGATCATATAAGCCCTAAGGAACGGGCTAAAACGATCAAAAAGGTAACGATATCGAAGTATCTTACGGGAGAGTGAATTCGAGCACAAGCTAACTGCCGATCATTAACTTCGATATTATCCCGTTTCATAGCCTTCTCCATTGACAGAAGGGCGTCCGTAGCAACTTGATGACCGAAACCTCTTGAGCCCGAGTGAATCATGACACATACTTGACCCTTTTAATAGAAATTATCAACACATTATTAATACAAATATACAATAGAGCGAATATTTATTTACTTTTTCTTCGATTCCCATTTTTTTTGCAGCCCACGTATCATAAATTTCAGAAACTACTTGAATTTCTGCGTAATGATTTCCAGCTCCTAAAGTTCCAAGCTAAAATAAGAAAAACATTGAAAATCTATTTTCCATTTAATAATAAAATCCGTGGACATAAAATATGGAAAACCTGGGGTAAGCCCCGTTTCTTAGCTCGACTGGAAACTTTAGAAGGATCAGCCTGTAACATTCTGCCATTCTCTTCACAATGTTCCTTGTCTTCAGCCCAAATATATCCTTCGCGGAGGGACCAATCCATACCCATTTCCAGAGCTTCTTCTAGATCTTTCGATGTCATCGGAATTATTCCTTTGGAACCCACTCCTACGGGAATGTGGTCGAATAAAGATTGGGCGATTTGTTCCTTTTAAAATTCAATTAAGAAAATTTAAAAATAAATAATTCAAGATTCTCTATGACTTGACAAGTATTGAAATTACACCTTGACTGGAAGGACATCTTTTTCAAAAAGATTTGTTCTAAGAAGCCTGACCCCACAGTTTATGTCAAATCCAACTCCACCAGGGGAAACAACAGACTTGGGGTCATCATAGTCAAATGCTGCCATATTTCCGATGGCAAAACCGTAGCCCGAATGAACATCTGGGAGTCCAACGGATCGACCTACAATACCAGGTAGGGCAGCCACATTTGCAATCTGTTTCATACCGGGGAGAAATCCTCCTACAGAACCGGGTCGACAGGCATTCCGCAACTCTTCGAACATTAACTTCTCCAAGGGCTTATTGACGTAGAAAATCCCTTCAACCTGGGACCACAAAAATTATCACGAATCAGAGAACCTACCTGAGAAAATGGCAACATGACCTATGACATATCACATATGAACAATAACCAAAGAAATTACAAATTTATCTACTTTAAAAAAATAATTAGTTTAGTGGTTTTGAGGGAATTTGTAAAAAATACTTTTAGTTTAGACCAAATCTTTTGACGTACGTTCATATTCGGCTGGAATCCTTTTTTGATTCTCCAGGAGTGATCAGAAATTCGCTCCAAAAATTTAACTTCATCTTCGTATGTACGGACAACCATTGTGGGAGCTTTATGATGAAATTCTAGTCTAAATGAGCGGTTCCATTTATTTTGCAATGACCATGGCCAATTCAATGGAACACTTCAAAATATTTCTAACAGATAAATAAAAATGTTAATGTTTTTATTTTTTTATATTTACTTCTCACTTTCTCAGTCACTCATGAATGTCATGAGTTTAAATTTTGGATTCCCGGTTTAAAATGCAGTGGGCATTGGTAGATTTATCGGTAATGTCACTACAACATTGAAGCATAATGGCAAAGTTTGTGGTGGTGGTACATTTTATTTTTTTGACCCTGGATTTGGAGGATTTGAAGGTCAAAAATTCAAACAAGCCAATGTGTTTTTTACTTTTTGCTCGATTTTGTAAGCCACTGTTGAAAGAGCTCATTTGTTAGTTTTTGACCTTTCGAAAGGTCAAGGGGTTACTTTTTCGAAACAAAACATGCTATAGGATCACCTAAATAATTGGGGGCTTCTCATGAGCTTTTAAACTTTGACCCAGGTTGTCGGAAAGTAAGATACTATAGACACGGACTGATAAACATTTTAAGGGCGATATTTATAATACACTTTTTTATGATTGGATTTTGATTAAACACTCAAATCAACAGATTCCATATCAACAATGCTTTCTCCACTTTCACTCACAATCATTGTCGACTTTCACTCATAGTCAAATCAAGAATTCAAATCTCATATTTATAATCCCAATTGTGACGAGGCTGTCAACTTATAAAATTGATTGTAATCAAAAAAAGTTACGGAGGTCACATAGGTACTTCGAGTAACAATCAACACAGTTTTCTTCCGAATTTCTTTTCAATAACAAGCGAGTATGGCAGAATATCGTCTCAGAAATTTTGAAATTCGTTTACAACGACGTAAACGAATTCAAAACGTACCATTGACTCGACTCCATGATCGCGATATAACCCGTTGGAATGGTACACAGCCGATCAATTCAAGCTACGATATCACATGTACAAGGAGACTGCAGTTTACATCGCCAATTTAGTTAAACTAGATATAAAATCCCCATTGCGTCGAGGAACTCAACTACCCGAGATAATTCAAGTGCTCATCGCTTTGAAGTTTTATGCGTCGGGGAATTTTCAAATTTCAAACTCGGATCATCACAAAATAAGCCAATCTACAGTATCGTCAAGCGCGTCTCACGAGCGATCGCCAAACTCAGGCCAGAATTCGTCAAGTTTCCGACTCACGATTCTGCTAAGCT
>JAQFYM010004146.1:0-16369 GCA_034694785.1 Agrenia bidenticulata | reverse complement strand
AAATACCGACAAATAAAAAATAAATTTTTACTACCGAGTTATTAAAAATTTTAATCCCGGGATTTGAGACTAAAATTTGATATTTAAGTAACGAACATTTAGTCCCAAATCCCGACATTGGATTCCCTATTCCACACCTGCCTTGTTTTCGAAAAAAAATAAAAATCGATCACAAAATTTAAGATAATAGCAAAATAAAAATAAAATTTTTTATATAGATATTATATATAATTAGAATATGGGACAAATTAAATCGATTATAAGTAGGCCTCCAACTATTGAAGGGCCCAGAATTACCCTTCACCAACTTAAATAAATTAGTTTTTTTATTTCCAATATAGTAGTAACATATATTAAATAATTATAGCCTTGTAATAATAAATATACTTGAAATAAAAACACTTTCCAATATACAAGCCTTACTATCTTACCATAAGGAATTAATCATTGTAAATAATTTAATACGATGTACCATCTGTTGAAAATTTTAAATATAATCCAAAAATAGGTACAGTAAATTTTACGTCGGCATGTAACAAGTGAAAATCATACTACCAGACTCCTAAATATATCATCTAACGAAAGTAGTTTTCTTGATACAGAGGCTGAAACTTATAATTTCAACAATAGCAGTGATTTAATTACCATGTTTTCTGAATGTAGGATTCCTTTTAACGTAATAAATACATCATGTTTTCAAAAATTTGCAGATAAGCATATTCCATTATCTGTATATAGCTCTACACACTATACAGAAAATATTTTTCCAAAAATTTATTCAGCTAAAAATGAAATATTAAAGCATAAATTTGCAAATAAGGATTTTTTTTATTATCGGATTTAACGGAATCTTCAAGCAAGAATTATACTTAATATACTAATCGGGGAATGTTGCAATACTCAATCTGGCCAGATATATTATTCAAAATCACTACAATTGTCGAATGTTTCGGAAAGGCAATATTATCAAAAAATTCTGTATGCACTTTATTTGTTTTTTCAAGGCAGATTTTTACTATAGGCATTTCCCCTTACTTTTAACCGATCCAGCTAATACGATGTTGGCTTTAGGACGAAGCCTTAAATATGAAAACTATTTTTTAATGCATGTTTTCTGTTTTGCGATGTAATGCACAATTTATGTGAAAGAATTCGTAAAGAAAATGAAAAAGTTGACAAAATAATTACATACCTTAAGGCAAAACTTATAAAAAATAAAGGAAATCAAGTGATCTATAACGACATACAAAAAGTAAGTCTCCCAAGTCTCTTTTTTTTACAAGATAGAGAATTTGGCTTAGTTCTACTAACTATATTTATAATAATTATATAGAAATAGGCGATTTTTTATGGCATTGTGACACAAATTATTCACAAACCTAAAATCAGTTATATAAGTCAGTGGATTTTAAAACTCAGCTAAAATTCTGCAACTAGTATACTTTCATTGTAGATGTAATTACTGAGTTGGAAACAAGGGGATTATCAGTGAAAAGACAATACGAGATACATAAAAAAGTTACAAACTAAAGCTGATGATTCTGATCTCAGTGCCTTTTTTTTAAGATCGATACATAAAAACCCGGATATAGGCTGGTTCTACCATTACGATCATCTACGAGCCTCTGACCATGATGAAAAGCTTGGATTTGTTCCAATAACTAGTGTCGGGTTTAAAAAAACATTTTCTATGTATCGATTGATTTACTCTGAACAAAGGGAAAGTTAAAAGAGATTAACATTGGATAATTTGTTTTTTTTAAACAATAAACAATAATCTGCAAGATAATTTACTAGTATTTTTATTTCTATTTCTTCTAAATCCTTTTATAGTGTTATTTATACGATGCCAATGTATTTTAAATATTTTTATCGTGTTACAAATATAGTATCTTTTTTATTTACTATCATTTATTGAAACCTTCATTTATGAAGGGTCTTATATATTGTTTTATTCTGTAATATACAAGAGCCTTCTAAATCCTTTCATTTCCTCCAAATCCTTTATTAATTAAGGGCTTTTTATTTTCTTACCCCTCCTGAGCCTTCAAAAGTTGGAGGCCCAATTATAAAAACGAAGTTGTATATATAAAAAAATAAAATCTTGTCACGTAATAGAAAAAAGTATCAATGCGTTAATAAAGATTATACAGTATATTTAACTACTAATAATATTTTATTTCATTAGAAACCTTTTATTAGAGAAAAAAACAAATTTTTTTAATATTTTGTACCGATTACAAAAAATGGGACAAGCCTATTATATGTCAATATATTTTTTTTTTGTAGTTACGTTTTTATAAAGAATAAACTCCAAGATTAAAAGAATACTCGTACAACCGGAATGCCGCAACTACAAAAATCAAAATATCGGTAGATTTATTTGTGTTAAACACTGCAGTCGTATTAGCATGTGTTTGTTGCATAACTTATACTTTCGAGGCCAACTTTCTGCAGTTTTGTTTTGATATTTGTTTAAACTGCCGCAATCTCCATTTAGTATTGTGCATTATCCTAAACTTAACTTTCTAATAGAGACGGATTTACAAATTTGGAGGCCTGAGGCACTTTTTTACGAGGAAAACCTCTTATTTCTGTTTTTTTTTTGTAAAAATATGTGCTTGATCGCGGCTTTTGGCAATAGATTTTGTCTAAATACAGATCGTATGTATTTTTTTATATAAAACAACAGGAAAACAAATATGTTGGCTTGGCTTAATTTGCGCCGAAAAGGCATTTCGCGCCAAATGCTAAAATAGAGCTAAAAATGTAAACGCAAGGACAAAGTCATCTAGATCAGCAAAAACAACACTAAGATTATAATTGTTTGGTAAAAAAAAACATTAAAAGCTACGTTTTTTTGTAAATAAAAAATACGTTTTAATCCAAAAAAAAATTTACGCCAAGTAACTGAAATGTAAAATAAAGCCTATACCTGTTAAACAACAGCTGTGTCATTTTAAAAAAAAATATAGGTAAGGGATTTGTAGTAAGTGCGCAGTAGTGCCAGAGGCACAGTGAACAAAGGGAACACTGGGGGCATGTGCCCGGGGGCCCCCGGCTTAGGGGGCCTTAATATATAAATATTGGATTTATACAAACGTTTAACAGGAAAAATTCCTTGTTAATATGGGCATAAAAAAGTACAACCAGCTAATTTATTTGTATGATAGTCAACAATTTTTTATTTTTTTTGATTTTGATTTGCACTTTGTGGTACTAAAATAATATTATTAGATAACTAAAATAAATAACTTGGCAAAATACTTTACCAATGTATGCCCTTTACTCTGATTATCAAAATAATTAGCTTTTTTTGCACTTTTTAAAATATAATGAAGCATTTAATAACACAATAGTGAAAAAAGGGTATACGCAAACAATCGCGTTTTGCAGCAGTATATGTATAAAAAAGAATCTAGCAATACTAAACCTTAATATGGCATAAAAATACATTTTAATACGAAGGCATTCTTTTGCCTTTTACGTATGTGAAAAACTTTTTACGAATACCACTGTTAAAACCATTTTGTGGTTGAAAAACATACTGAACTTAAGTTCAAGCATATAAATATATATTTGTTGCTTTTTATTTTTCTCAATATAGTAAAAAAAAATCAAAAATTACATTGGTTTCTTTTTGTAGGTAAAAAAACTTAGTTTTTATGTTTGCTGCTTAGAAATCATTTATAAAGTTTCATATTTTGTAATGTTACACGACTTGAACAATATCGTATTATAATAACTGATTCAAGACAATCAACAACAAAATATATTAATAACAACATAAAAAAAACAAAATGCAGAGGTTGCCTGTATTAACAAACTTGTTTACGTTTAAACATTTTTTTTATTTGAGTTTAATACAAAAATGCATGGTGTTATGACACTATGCATAAAATACGTGCGTGTGGATTGTATAATATTCTGTAAAAAAAACAAATAATAAAAATGCAGACAATTGTGTTTTGCCAATTGAATAATACACAATAAATGAATGATATATGTACAAGATGTTTTTTTTGTAAAATGCAAAATGCAAAAAACATAATACAGTATATATAACAATTTTTGTCCGAAATACCCGTTTACCAACACCTACTCTCCTACTTATTCCGGTAAAAAAGTATCAATAGAAATTTAAACTTGTCGTAGTTTGCGTTGTAGACAAACAACAAAAAAAAACTATTTTTTTTGGCATTTTTCGTTAATCTATTGTTTTAATTTGTAGTAGCATCTTATATATATGGAATCATGCTTCGGATGTTAGATATAATTAGACATACCAGAAGAAATTAAGCATTTAAAATTTTAAACAAAAAAAGTATCAAACCTAGCAAAGAAAACGTAAAAAAACAAATTCCATAATTTTTTTACAAAAATAGAAAAGAAAAAAAGACAACAAACTGCAAAGTTTTTTCTTATTTTTATGCTGCAAACAAATCTGCATAAGCCAATGCAAAAATCATTCGATAAAAATGACGCTCTCATGCTTTCTATAATTCGCATAATTATTCCTAATAATTAATAAATATTCAAACATATGATCTAGATTATTAAAAAAAACATTCATAAAAAAGCCTTGATCAAAGCACATATTTTTACAAAAATTTTATTAAAAGAGGAGGCCCTGCTCCAAAAAAATGCTTCCGGGGCCGGAAATTTGTTAATGCGCCCCTGAGTAGTGCAGTTTGCGCCACAGTTATATTTTTGCGCCAATTCTCATCTTTAAAAAACAAATCCGACAGCTATCTAACCAAAAAAATATACATGTATACGACACATTCAAAACATCTTGCTATAGTTCTCCCTCTGCCATAAAAACGTAATTTTTAACCTAACACTAACCCTAATCCTACCTGAACCTTTTTTATACACCGAACATACGCTGATCTACATTTCAGGCAACAACATTTCTTACGTTAATCTGTATAATAAATTTCTTTTTTGTTTTTTTTTTGTGTTTTTTTGGTTTGAAGTTTTTTAAAATTTTTTCATTTTTCTGCAGAGTATTTCAGTAAAGTGTATTTTTTGTTGATTATAATGACTGTGTCTAGTATTGCATTTTTAGCCTTTTTTTATCCGTTTGGCGCTCAATGCACTTTCTGAGCAAAGTGGATTAGCCCTTTGATCAAGGCTTTTTTAAATTGATTTTTTGTCTATGCGCAGATCGTATGTTTTGATTATAATGCAACACAGAAACATTTTAATCGTATGATAAGCATAAAAGCATTTTTTTTTAAAGTATGTAATGATTAGGCCATGCAAATTTGATTCACGCATAGAAACAAGATAAATACTTTGGCATTTTTACCCATGAACTTACAATGCGTTTAGGATCAAAAAAAAGACTTTGCTCGTTTAGTATTTTATGCTACGTATAAAACTTTCTTTTTGTAAATTAACATGCATATTTTGTAGATACTTAGATTTATCTATAAAACTATACCTAAATCTAATATATAAAATATTCATTTACAAATTTATACACTAAGTTAACTCTAAATGCCAAAAAAAAAGCGTGGTTGTAGTATTCTAGTGCTTACACAAAAAAAACAAGTTTAAATATCTATTTCTACTATTTTTTCTAAGATATGTGGCTTTAACAGTACTGGCTGATCCTACAGTGGTCAAAAACGTATTAAAAATAATGTTGTTTTTTGTTGTATTCGTAGAAAAAAAAAACATCTTGTACATAGAATTCTTTGGTTTTCGTTTTGCATTCAGTTGGCTCTGCGCTAATGAGCGCATTTTATGTACTTATTTACTGTTATCAGAATACTTAACATGTAACACGAACGTATTTCGTGCATAGTTTTGACCCCAAGAACATTTTCTAATAGTCATAAAAAAAAACAATTTTTGAATATACGTAAGTGTGATAAAAAATGGCATGAATTACTAAGTTTTATGATTTTGTTAACAAATATTTTGTTGATTGTTGTCAATCAGGTTGTTATAAAAACATGTTGTTTTCGTGTAACATTCATATAAAAATTTTTGTAATTATAGATGCTTAGACACTGGGACAGGATTCGTACAATCTTTTTGTTATTTTTCGGGTTTTAGGTTTGATATGAACGGGTCACGGGCCCCGGTTCAAGCAATTTTGTACAATATCTGCCAAAAAAAAGCAATTTTTTTTGGTTCGATGTTTCAAGAGTAATTAAAACATTTATTACAACATGAACCAAATAATTTCATTTTGTTTTATGGGGTTTGTTTTTTATTTACTCGATCAATCCAAAAATATAAGAAAAACCAACAACCCGACTCGTACGTTCATTTTTTTCCTCATACGGGTCACAAGTGGAGCGGGTCGTGTTTTTTACGGGTTACGACGTTGACTGGGTTTACGGTTCCTGTCCCAGCTTATACAGATGCAACTTTACAAAAAAAGTTTTGCTACCTAAAAAAATACCACGAAAGTAACTTTCGTTTGTTAGGGTCATTTTAACACAAACAAAAAAAAATACTGCTTAAACCAAGGCTTGACATGTTTGTTAAAACAAAAAACAGGTTTTAACATTGATATTGCACCTGAAGTCGCATACTGACAAAATCAGATATCATGCTTATGTATTTGCTGTGTTATTAATAAAAAAGTATATATAACTATAGCTGTTTTTTGTATTATATATATACTGTTGCAAATTTTAATATGTTTTGGGCCCCATTTTAGTACTTATTTATTGTTAACTCCATATTTTATTTTATGGATAAAAAAATTTATAACAACTCTGTTAAAACCATCAGTAAGTGCACAAAGAAGTTAATTATTTTGATACGAGTATTTATGAAGTCCTAAATAATCTTTTAAAGACACACATAATGCAAATGAAATAAAAGTAAATCAATATACATCAATCGTTCATGTATAAATATGTAGAATCTTACATTTTACATGCTCTTGTTATCAAGATTTTGTACTTTATACGTGTGTAGAAACATCAATTTGTGCGATTTTGGCGGCCCCCTAAGCCGAGGTCCCCTGGGCTCATGTCCTCAGTGACCCCTTCTCTTGTTAGTTCGCCACTGTTGTTTAGCAATATGATAGCCTATAAATAAGAAAAAAAAGAAAGATATTTATTTATTTTAGTTTTTATATTTGGCCAAAAAAAAATGATAATTTCTAATGTAAATTATATGCCAAAAACCCACTGTTTTTATGTAAAAGTGGCAAAGAAGTGCGAACCATGTGTAATTTAAAGCATATTTTTTTTTTTGGAAAACATACTTACAGTTTTAATATCTCGAAAAAAAAACTGGGTTTTCGTGTTGAATTTTACACCGATTTGTATTTAAAACTTGAAAAAATCAAATTTTTAGGTAAAAAATTACACCCATAGTAAATCTACAATGTTTTGTATACACGTTCTGTTAGATCATTATTGATAATAAAAAAAAAACAAAACGACTATCTTTAGGTAATTCAGTCCGAAAAAAAAAACTTAACATGTGTATAAATGAGATATTTGTACGTTCGATCGTATTATAATTGCATAGAAAATGAACTTTTTTTATTGTTATTTATATGGCGTGATATAAAAAAATGCTGTTTTTAAATGTATTTTGAAAAATTTGTATAAAAAAAATATGTATATATATAAAGCAAAAGTTAATATGTAATAGAACCGTTAATTTTCGTCCGTGCGAAAATAATTAGGAATTACTCCAACCATCTAGATAACGCTGTGTAAAATTGCTTAAAAATTGGAATGATTTACTAAAAACCGCAAAAAAAATAATATAACGATAAGCACATTTATTAAGGGTTTTTTTTTAGTTACGGTGTCATATCAAAACTATATTTCAGTCAGCGATGTATAAAAATAAAAACAAAGTAGTTTGTTCTTAGTGTTTATTGCCAATAAAAATTTTGAATGACATTTAAGCTAAATCAAATGTGGTAAACAGACTTTACAGTTGAATTTTTAGCAAAGAGTGCAGTTTTGTGTCTTATTGTAATGATAGCAGCAAATTTTGTAAAATAACGCGTGCAGCACTAAAAAATTTTATTATTTGTTATTTAAGCATTAAAAACTTAATAAACCATAAAATTGTAAATTAACTCAAACCGTTAATTTTGCCGGGATTTTTGCAACAAAAAACTTTTTTTTTTGTAACAGTGTACCAGACAAAGGTAATGAAATTGAATTTAGTAATTAATGAACCTACGCATTCCCTTAGTAGATTTACAAAAAAATCTTTGGTTGCATAATATTTTTTATAACTGTATAAAATATTGCGGTGCTGAAAAACTGTGTTTTTTTAGTTATTTTTACGTAACCATGGTCGTATGACATATAAGTTGTTGGTTAGAAACAACAGCATGGAATATCATAACAAGTCTCTATATAATGAAAAAACCATACAGGTAAATTAGTTTCATAGCCCGTGTTTACTCATTTTTAAATGATTCCCTTATTTTACCCCTGTAATTGTACAGAAAAAAGTATATGAACTTTTAATGTTGTTTAAACAGAGGTATTTAACTAATTAAATGCAAAAATAATGTTAATATCAACTTATAAAATATATTGCAAAAGTTTCGAAATACTTAAAAAAAAATATTTTAAAAGTTTAGTTATATGAAAAAAATGGTTTATTACAAAAGTTATTATTCAATTTTTTGCCATACAGATTTTCAATGAATTTTGCTATAATTATAACCAATCTCGACATGATTGTGTTCGAACTCGACAGGTTGGAATTAATCTTGACCATTTTCTTTTAACCCTTACGAGTTTGATACAATCTCATTAAGTTTGCAGTCGATCGCGACAAATTTATATTGATATTCACCTGGTTGCAATCAATCTTGACAAACAAATAACAAAAAAAAAGAAATATAATCTAGTTTTTTAAATAAAAACAAAAAAAAAAGTTAGTTTTATAAGAAAACTGAATAACGTAACACTTTTGTCTTCTTATTGTACATAAGCTATATCCGTTAAGTTCAAAACTTGTTTTTTTATGTAAAATTTAGAAAATAATGTATTATTTAAATATAACGTATATTCGAATAAAACGTATACAAAAAAAATTAAGGTGAACAAATCATTTATTCGACGGGATAATATTTTTATTGTCCGTTTTTTATTCGGCTTTTTTTGGTTCAGGATAAGGAAAACCACAAAAAGTGTTTTGTTAATCTAAGAATATTAGTATCTCAGTTTTATTGCATAAAAATACTTAATGCGTATTTGTGTAAAACAAACAAAAAAAAATTTATTTTTCAGTATGTAAATACAAAATAAAACTTTCCTTACATATCTATTTTATTTTGCAAAAAAACTGTATTTAATTACTACTTTAAAGCAAAGCCTAAAAAAAATTTGGAGAAAAACAAGTTTTAGAAAAAACATACCCTACATTATACTCGAGAATACCGGAAAACTTGGTTTTTTCGAATATAACGTACTGTTCGTTATTTACGAGGGAAGACAGTGGGGTATAGTTATTTTTAGTACCTGGTCACAGAAAAAATATGGAAAAATGAGTTGTTTTAATAAACAAATGTAAGCTTGTTTCTAGCAGCAAGTTCCTTAATTGAAAAATACGGACTAAAATTACGGTGACAAAATAACGGTTTTGTGATATAACAGCAATAGACAATAATTAGCGTACTTGTTTTCTGCTACATGCAAAAAGTTCTTTTTTAATATATATCAAGTATATTTTAAAGGACGATTGGTTATCCTTTATCGATTAAAAAAAATAAATTACTTTACACTGTTTTACCAAAGAGCAAACAATGATAATTTTTGCAGATGGCTGGTAGAAAAACATAACAGATAAAAAGCTAGCATTAAAAGTCTTTTTTTGATCTAATAAAAGTCTTTCTTAAAAAAATACAAGTTTCTACTTCGTAATTAAAAAATTATTCGTTTCCTTTTTATTTGTTTTTCCCAGGCGTCATAAAAATACATAACCTGGTTATACCTTTTTCATAATTGAAAATATGATTTTGAATATTTTGTGCTTGTTTTATCTCTTAAAAAAATAAAAATTTTGTCATAATTCTGTTATTTATTTATTTTTTGTCAAGATTAGTTACGAACAGGTTGTTATTGTTTGATTTTCATCGTGATTGACTGCAAAATCGTTGAGATTGATTTTACATCGGCGAAAGTAGAGACGCGGTCAGTTTTTTGCCCATTCTCGTAAGCCCGAGCCGGGTTGGGTTTTTTCCAGGCCGGAAGTGCATAGCGTGCATATGTTTTAACAATTTTTTTTTTGAAAAAAAAGACAAAGTTAATGACCCCAATTCTCCGGTCAGGCAAGAAGTTGGCAAATCCGGGTTTCGGCAAAAATCATACCCGGTTTATATCCGGACCGGGAATTTTCCCGGTTTTTTTCCGGGCCGGGTTCACTTTAGCTAATCGGTTGTGATTAATTGCAAAGAATCGGGGCTGGTGCAAATCGCTCGAGATGAGACCTGGAACCCCAGTTTATCTAAGACTAGGTTCAATGGGTTTTTTTTTGCGCCAAACTGGTAATAGTTTCTACTTTAGGGTTTTTTGGGTGTAATCGAGTCCAAAAATATATTTTTTCTGGATTTTTCTTTTTAGTGTCGGTTAAAAATAAAATATAATACAAAAAAAGAAGGCAACTGTTTTTTACTTTAAAAAATATTAAATTACGGTTGCAAAGAAAACGTAAAAAAAAATATAACTATTGAGATTTTTATATTTCTATTCAAAGCTTTTTCTTAATATAATTTTTTGACGTTCATATAAATGTATACTATGTTTATTGAAGAAAGATGCGACATTTTTGATTGCGAAAAAAATCTCATATATTTTCTATAAACACTTTTTAATGCATAAAAAAACGTGAAACTTTTATTAATACAAATAATGCGCGTATATTGGCAAAAGAAAGCCGTGAATTACAAGTTTAGCACTTTATGCATTCTTTAGTACAAAATAGCACGAAATAAACAAAAATAAACGCCACTTAAAATTTGATCCCTATATAGTCGCACAAAAAAGCAATGTGAGATTCTTGATCTTATAAAAAAATAAAATGTTTATTTTATATAATCGTCTTATCCAGTGGCTTAACCAGAAGGTCAAAAGACGGAAACGTCGTTCTAGCTAAGTTACGCTTGAATTTAAGGTGGGGGGCGTTTTTTTGGGGACATAAAAATACCCGAAAAATATATTTTTTAAAATTTGTATATTTTACATTTTTTTGTAAAAATACAGAAAAAAAAATTTCTTTGTGTTAGTAAGGGTATTTATTTTTGCCCCACCGTAAAACAAATCCTTGTTACGCCCTCAGTCTTATCGTTAGGTGTAATAAAATATGTTTATTTCATATTGTTTATTTTGTTTATTTAGTTTTATATAGATATTAGTTTTGCATAATTATGAACAAAAACATGCAGAAAAACTGTCAAAAACCCCTATTTACAACTTTTTGAAACAAAAAAAACGGGTTCTATTGCATCCCTAGTCAATATTGATTACAAAGGGGTCGCGATAAATTGCAATTGGTTGAAATACTCGCAATCAAGTCGTGTGTTTTTTAAAACTGTCGAGATTGTTTGATTAACTCTTTCATAACAAACAAGGTTTATTTGTTAAAAACATAAATTACCTATGCAGCTCTATAAAAACAAAGACCACTGCCGTAGTTAACGAACAACAACTAATGTAAAAACAATGGTAACTACTTTTTTTACTTTTTTTTTTATTTATGTAGTGAAAACGACAAAAAACAAAAAAAAACACCCAAAGCAGATAATATCAAAAGCCTTCGCAACGTAGGGCAAGGAGGCAACTCCCCATATTTGCTTTTTAGGCATATTAACGGTTTTAAAATATGTTTCTTATCCCTATGCCACGCATAATATATAAAAAAATGTGCAAAATGAGAAATAAAAATATTCTTAAAACGAAAAAAGTTTGCATTTTATGTTTGATCGTTTTTTTTTAATATTCTGACAAATCCAACCTTTAGAACTGCTATCGCACATGCATACAGTGTTATTTTTTGTATATTTTGCAACGCAAGCAAAATTTAATGGCGACTTTTTGTAACTTTATGCCTAAAAAAGTTTTAATCAATAAGTTTTACTATAATTTTTTTGGACATCTTAATGTTTACTTTGTGCAAATATTGCAATTTACGGTTTTTAGATATAAATCAATCTTTAGCATTTTATTCAGTGAAAAAGTACAAATAAACTATAACAATAACCAAATACTAAATCATGCCGCAATGTATACAAAAAAATATCACAATAACAGATAACTCTTTTTACACTAATTTTCTATATACAAAAATAAAAAACATACTAAAACTGCCCAATTGCTTTTGGTTTTAACTACTTTTTTTGTAATTAAATATACTAGGTGACCCCGTACTTGCAATAAATGCTCTTGAACATATTTTTTTTATAACGTAGTTATAGAATACATTTTTTTTCAAGCGAAATAAAATCTTGATGTATTAGTACTAAAAGCAAACTAAACAATATAGTAAAGGTGCAAAGCTTATTTTACAAGTACAAGTCAAATGCAAAAACGGTTTAAATGGGATAAGAAAATATATCAGTGATAAAAAAAAATAGAAATAAAATTTTCCACTAGCAATAGGAACGGCATATTATTATGTCCTTGAAATGATTTGCTTAGACATTCTGGCTTTTATGATGCAATAATATTTAATAGACCTTAAATCAATACAAAAAAAAACAATGCATTTACGCCAAAGTATAAATAATTGTATATGCATACAGCCCACTTCAATTACACCCAAATTTGTTATTTTTTTATGTCTTACCCATTGCAATATTTTTGTTTACTTATGAAAGAATTTTTGTGTAGTATTTAACACAACAAATCTGCTCTATTGCTTTAAATATATAATTTGTGTTTTTCTAATATTTTATGCGAACTGCTGGTGTTTGATAAAGTTATTTATGTTTGATATGTTTTACTGATGTATTAGGAATGTGTGCAATGATCAGCCAAATAAAATAAAAATTACTTTTGCTTCCTCATTGTACTATATATGCCTTTTTGTATTTCCATATAGTTTAGGCGCAAAAAACGGAAAAATTTAATTCGATTTATATTTTTTAAAGCGTAGATTAACAGAAATAATCTTTTGCCGATACGTACGGTGCGTACACTTGGAAGTCATAAATCTTATTACACCAGAATACAAAACAAAATACCTCTACCATTTCTATACAAGTTATTGGTTTTATTAAACTGTAGTTTATGCCTCGTGAATAAACGAGGGGCAAAAAAATACATAAAAGAAAAATTTTAATCATATATATTTACAAAAATTTTTACATCAATGCAAATTCTATGTGTGATAAATAGCGACACACTACCATTTCTAATCGAACTCTAGTTTAAAAAACCGAACGGTTACTAACCAAACTTTACTCTACGTCGAAACTGGTTCAATATCATAAAGAAATCAAAGGAAAAAGTATTTTGTAAAAATTTACCTTTAAATCACAACTATAAAATGTTAAATGCTATAAGTGCGATTTTATATTAGCATATTAGCTCCTACAATCTTATCACGTAAATTTACTTTTGCCCAAAATAAGCGGGAGCTAAACCATCGTTTTGCCGTAGATTTATTTGTTGTCTAATATAATTTAACGTTTTGTTACATGTCACAGCCCTTACTTAACTATAACCTGCCGGTTATCCGCATTGATCAAATTTATTTGTTGTAAATGTTTTGAAAGCATTTTTTTTGTATTTTTATATGCGTAATTTGCTATCAAATTGAATTTATAAGTGTTTCGATGAAATTTATTTCAATTTTGAAAAATAAAGTACATCTTACATTATAATCTATAGACAACCAACTCTGAATTACTTTGTAACTTTTGTTGGTACTGCTTATTACTGCACTCTATTACGGCCATAAAAAAAAACGTGCAAATGTTAATACATATTTTTCCATTTTATATTAAGGTTGATAGATTCAATGAGGATAAAAACATCGGCAAATTAAATAATTTTTTATATCTAGTAAACAGATTTATTGGACAGAGACAATTTAGGCCCTTGCTGAAAAAAATTAAATTATAAAATTAAATATACTCAAATTGACAAATGCAATTAATGCATACTCTTCTGCATTTATTTACACCTAAATAAAACTTTTACAAGCCTGAACATATAGTCGTGAATATATTAATGATGTAAATTACATAAATTTGATATATTATGGTATAAACTGCGTTTTTTGTGTACAAAGCGCCACTAAAATCTTTTTTACCCCTTGCTTTTTTTTGTAAAAAATAGTGTACAGTCAGTATTTTTTTAATTAACAAATTTTTTGCATTAATAATTTTTTTTTGTATGAACTTTTTTTTTGAAAAACAAAATTTGTATGAAACTTTTTTTTTTGATAAAAAATTTTGTTGTATTTTTTTGGCATTTAAAAACACTCATGCTTAGTTCGAGCATAAAAATAGACATACTATAAATTTACATGACAAAACTTACAACTACGACTGAGTAGAATATACTTTCCTCGCAATTGCGCAGTAAAAAGCTGTATTAAAAGCAAACAGAAGGCGGTATACAGTGTATAAATACAGATTATATGGCGAATAAATGTCTTATTTAAATCGTTATTTTTTCGTTTATATATAATTTTTCTTCAGCTAATATCTAGGATTTGCAATTCTAAACAAAAATCTTTGACTATAAGCCTTATTGTATACCATTTTAGGTAAAAAGAGGTAAATTTTAGGGTTTACAAAAGAGGTCCTAAAAAAATAATTGTTTGGGCAATATATTGTCGCAATATTTTTATTGTTGTAAAAACAAAAAAATCAATAATTTTCACTGTCCGAAATATGATTTAGCTGTGCAAAAGTATAATTGTTAGTGTTTAAAAATAACAGAAATCTTATTTACAACCCTATTTACACAAAAAAACATCTTAAATTTGTTTTATGGCAAACAAAAAGTCTTTTTCTTTTTTTTTAACCCGACTTTTTATTTATAAAAGCGTTTTTAAGCATCGTTTATATACGGATAAAATAATTGCGAAAAAAGTTTATTTTTTTAACATGTCATACATATGATTTTTGTTTAAGAAATAAAAAAACATAAAACAAAAATCGCCGTATATCTCTATCTGTGGCACTGCATGTGCATACATATAGTCATTTATATATGTTTACTAAGTTTTTCGCATTGTGAGACAATTACATCAATATCATGGTCAAGTATCTACACAGTAAAACCTTTAAATTATAACATTTTCGATAGTGTTTTACACATTTTTATATTATTATATCTCTTTTCATATGGTTTTTTGGCTTCATTTTGCTGTCTTTGTACTTTTATGTTCAATTTGTTTATTTTTTTTTAAATTAGTACATTTTATGCACAACCTTATACACTGTTAAATTGTGTAAACATATACAATAAAAAAAAACAAAAGAAGGAAAAAATCTAACCTGATTTTACAGAGATTCGTGTTTTGGTAATTTTTTAATGTCTCATAATTTTTTGCCTTAAACTTTGTTTTAAAAAAAAACAGCATAAACGTAGTTAAATGCTCATATACTAGTTCACAACACCTTTTGTGGTTTTTTACTTGTTTTAGATTCTTTAACAATAATTGTATAATATTGTCAACATATTATTGTTAAAAATTTTTTAAACAATACAATATACAATAATTATTTAAGGAGCACTGGTTTACAACACAATTTTTGGTTAAGGAAAACATTTTACCGATTAGTTCATATAAAAAACAAACATTTAAAATTAAAGGAAAATGCTAGTTAGCGTAAAGTAATCTACAAAGAAAAGTTGAAGAAGAGCATAGATTACAAAAAAAAAAACGGCGCCTCGTAGCAACCGTGTAGATTGTTTCTTAAATTCTTTTTAATGTTTAGTTATCTTTAATTCTTTCTATTTTTAATAGAACATTCTTTTAGATAGCGTTAGCAGATGCTGCACCGTAAAACTATTTCTTTTTAGTCGTAGCTTGTAAATTTTAGAAATTTATACTAATATACCAATTCTGGTGACATCTGTGTTTATGTAATTTTTCTTATTATATAGTTTCTAAGTGTAAATTCAACTTTTATTTATATATTATATTTTTTTACTGCATTTTACAGTTTTTTTTTGTAAGGAAAAAAAACAGAAGTTTTTCTAAAAAACAAACCAAACAATAATTTACACATTAACCAGTATTAAAACGTTATATGGTGTAAAAAAGACGAATAATTTATTGTGAATATTTCTTGGAAGTAATTATAAAAAGAAAATAAACACTGAAGCAGTCGTGTGCCCAGGAATTTTTCTAGACCAGGGGTAGTAAGTGTTTTGCAAACAAAAAAGGAACTCAAAGAACA
>JAQFYM010004145.1:0-16369 GCA_034694785.1 Agrenia bidenticulata | reverse complement strand
TTTAGTATTTCTTCTGTTACATTTATTTATGTGTATCTTTAATTTTTAATAAGCTGTGTTGTTGTAACTCCACGGTATTTGTTAATTTTATGTGATCTGTTGGATTTTTTCGGGGTTTTTTAGTTTTTATGTTTTTTGGTAGTTTGTCTTGTTTTTCGATATAATTCGCTTTGACAGGTTTTTTAATATGCAAAATAGTTAACGTATAAAGCATATAGCTGTTGTCTTTTTTAAAAAATGATTTTATTACAAATTGTGCATTTCATTATACCTGCGCCGTATTTATCAGTAGTAGGATTACTGTGATCTCTATAAGCCAATATCCATATTGTAATTATTCACTTATATCTTTTTTGTTCATTTGCGTGGTTTATTAGCTAAAACAAACCGCAATACAGTATTCTGCGTCTTTTTAGTCTTTAACTGGAACTTAGTGTTATACAGAAAGCAAACTTTAGATGATCGCCTTACCATAGAACGGGTTCATATAATTGACAGACACAAGACAAAATATATTATGTGTCATTAAAAAAATAAAACTCAAAACCCCAAAAAACGTAACCATTGGCAAATTTGTTCTACAATCCTATTTTTAAGCCAGGTTTTTTGGGTTTGTATTGTATGTTACCAACCCACGGTATTATTGCATGTCTGCAGCAAACTCTTAATACTGCAGTTATTAAATGATTGTATTTTTTTATTGCGAAATTCGCGAAAAAAAAAACACATGTAATTGCGCAAAAAAATATTAATTGCAAATGAAATTAATTGCTTTAAGTATTTCTACTTTTTCGATACGGATTTTACTTTCTTGTTAAAAGTCTTGACAGCCTAGTATTTGTATCAGAATACAGGTTTTATTGCATAAATCGATATATAAATTTATAAAAAAAAAGTGGATAAACAAAAAGAATAAATTTCTATAAGACGCAATAAAAAATTTTTCAATCACATTTTTTGTATAAAAAATGAATTTGCGCTAGGGGCCCCCAAATTCCTAGATCCGCCTCTACTTATTTAATATATGTCACGTATGTATCTAAATTTACATTTTTTTAAAACATGTATAATTTTTTGCTAATATACAATATAAAAGTTATTTAACAGAGATAACTCTAATGCCATAATCGTTTGTATGAATGCCTCAAATATAGACAAAATAACCCTAATCAATTTTACAAATTACACCTTGACATTGCAATCATTATCTGCAAAATAAACGCATTAAAAATCACATATTGCTGTTTGCTTATTCTAAAGAGGTCATATATATTATGTGGTATTCTTCCCATGTCACATATATGTACAATATTTTTTTATGTCACATATATGTGACATTTGTATTTTTTCCATGTCACATATATGTGATATTTGTATTTTTTCCATGTCACATATATGTGACATGTGAATTTTCTCCATGTCACATATATGTGACATTTGAATTTTTTACATGTCACATAAATGTGACATGTGAATTTTTTACATGTCACATATATGTGACACAACTAATTTAAGGGTTTATCATAGGTAACATCAATGGTTTTTCAAGGGGAGGCAATAAATTTAAAATGACCTTTACCCAAAAAATAATAGCTTCCTTTTACTATAAACATATTTAAAAAAGATGACCAGTTATTTTTATTTTTTAGATATTTTTAAAAAGCCTAAGAAGGTCATAAATTTTGTCTCTATATATATCTGGCGCAAATTTTTTCTGCATAGGGGTATAAAAAAAGCGTTCTCATGTGTATACGCTGCTGACGCCTTTACTCATAATATAGTCTTTTTTTGCGACTAGTTTTGTTTCATAGGAGGCGTCTCTTTTTCTTTCAGTATATCTATTATGAGTATAGTACTATGTCGAATTTCATTATACTGATTTTTTTCGTTCCAAAACCCTTAGTATACCAAGATTTTATATCGGTATACTGCTATAAAAAGTTGTATGGTCTTTACCATAAAGATTTATATTAAAGTACTATTATTAAAATAACCCCATTTAAAATGGAAGAACCAAAGGATGAATGTACCAATACTGATGACTACGTGTTGGGGATGGACATTATCAATGTCCCTCCCCTTATATGACAAAATGCCTATAAATGGCCGAATAATCGCTCTAAATGATATTTGAATAGCGCAAACGACAGAACTCGCCGAGATACGTCGTTTGCGCATAAAATCGGCGTTTATTAAGCATTATTTGAGTATTTGTTATTGATTGGTGTTTTGGGTTATTTGACAGGGTAAATCACATGATTGATGCATGTGATGTGATAAATGATACGTAAGTGTCAAGTGTCAAATATATTTTGGTATATAAACACATGGTTTTTAAATAAATAGAAGGTTTAAATGGTTTTTACAAAGAAGTCGAATGTTTCCCCCGGCACACCCAAAACTACGCCAAAAAAAAGTATACTTGAAGTGCATCTAATATTTTATTTGTCATATTTTTCTTCGGCATAATCCGAATATATGGGAAGATTTTATAATGCGCAAAATCATGCACATAAAATATGAGAATTGTGGAGTGAAATAGGGCAGATAATTGCTAAAGAATAACGGAGACAGGCAAAAACTAAATATTATACCCTTACTAGTACAGACGACTTAAATCTTATTGTGATTAGAGTGGTGCAGGAAAACCAAAATAGGCATATTTACACTTATGGATAAGAATTAAAGTAAGGATCCAAGTTTGGCACCTTTGTTCGTGATTAATAGGAATAAAGGAGACATGCGTAAATGTATGAAACCGAAAAACAGTACACAATCAGAAAAGCAGAGCAAACAAAAATGGAATTCAACGACGAAGAGAATTATAACAATAACATGAAAATTAATAAGCTGCAAAAATCAATATAAAACCAATTGAAACAACGATGTATAGCTTTAATACAAGTATAAAAAAAAGATTTAAACTTTTGGGAAAACAAATTAAATTACAGTGGAAAATTTTTGAGACAAAGCAACTGATGAAAAGTGGAAATATCAAAGTAAAGCCACACGTTAATACAAGAGTAGAAAAGATTAAAAATATATAGTTAATCTGGTTGGTAAGCTTGATTTTATAATTAATCATATTACGAAGGAAAAGAAGTTTTAGAAGAAAAAAAAATAAAGATATAAAAAGATTTATCAATTATGTTATCAGAAAAATCATAACTTTAAGCATCTGCATCTTATAAAAACTCTTCGTAAAAAAAACCCATCATCTAAATTAAATATATAAGTAATATTATGTAGCGTGCATGCTACGATAAACATCATATAAAAGTACGTTTTATCTAGTTTTTTGATTAATATCGAACGCGTCTAAACCGACATTTAAGCTTACCAAAAGTGCACTCTACCCTCATTCGCTGTGAACGCAATACATAATTATATCCCCGCTGTTCTGCTGTGTGAGTCTCTTTATATGGTGCTTTACAAACATGTTTTTAGTAGGGTATGCTGCAAATCCTACTAATGTTACTCCCTGTTATTCCATTTTCTCTCCAGCTTGAAAGGCAGAGCTTTACAAAAGATGTGCATCATTGCTTTCACCTGCAAAAAGGCTAAAAATTTCGTTTTTTACGTAATGCCAATAAACATCTACTGTTAAAGATATAGAAAACCATTTTTTTCTATTTTTTTACCGTCCTGCTTTTTTTGTTGGGGCTGCAAAGTAAAATGTGGAAACCATCTATGGCTCAAATTTATCTTGAACACACTCGTATTTAGAAACTATTCTGATATTGCTTCGGTTTGTTTAGGTATTGATCTTCTTACATACAAAAGAGTTATATTAGATGTTTATTTATTAAGGTATCAACTATCTTTCTAAAAGCAGTTGTTGTTGGAACTCTGAAAAAATGTGCTAGATCGTATGTAGTATGCATCGTGATCTAGAAATAGAAGGTCATAAGTAAATTTTTGAACTCTTTGTCCTGGTTTTGTCTTTGAATAAAGGAAACATATATGGAGTATTTAATTTGGCACAGTCTTTACTACTCAGAAAAAAAGAACGGAAGCATACTGCACAATAATCTAAAATAGATATATTTTACCATGTCTTAATCCATATGAAATGATTTTTATTGTTTTCAAAAACATGAATAAATAACGAACACCTATTCATTCCTCTACCCCTCCTTTAAAAAGCTATAAATGCATTTTTTATTCTTTCGTAAGCCAAAAAGGGGATAAAAGTTCTTTAATCAAACAAGGAAATTTTCGATAACTGAAAAATTTGAGACAAAAAAGCTGCACCAAAAAAATCACTATACCGACTACTGACTTAAATTTATTGGAAACGTGATATTTGGTGTATGATTTGTTTTCGGTACACCCCCTTAATGTATTTTAAAATTATTTTTGGTCTTTATATCTTTTTTTTTTGTTAAATTTGTCGAACACTAAAATTTTAGAGTATCGTTTCTAACCGCTGTCAAAGATTTGGCTTGATAAAAATAGCGCAATTAAAAATATGAAAACGGATAGTATTATCCACAATCACTACTATGCGTTGAAAGGGCTTCTTGCTTTTTATTCGAATTTTTTTGTAACATTTTAACTTTTTGTAATTTGTTTTTTGGCATAAAAAAAAATAAACAAATTTATAACTTTAACACATGGTCTTTGTCTGTGTACTTTTTGAATTTTTTTTTGCCTTCTATTTTTTTTATCTTTTTTTATGGCTTTAAGGAGTATTTTAATATTGTTGTATCATTTAAAAAATATATAAAAATTTATTGTATTCATATTATCGTATCGTTCTTTTTTTATTTTGAGTTTAATTATGCTTTCTTTGGTTTTCAAAAATTTTACAGTAGAAGGGATTTTTTATATAAGGGAAATTATACAGAACACGGGCAACACACAGTTTTTGTTGAAACCCGTAAATTTGCCGCTATTGCTCAAATGCAATTTTTTGGTATATAATTTATAACACGATAAAGATTTTTTTTTACCAATATATTGTTTATGTTTGCAATTTTCAAAAGGAAATGTAAAAGTTTCATGTTCTTTTACCCTTTATATGCGCATTTTTACCTAAGAAGTGTACACTTGTACATGTTAATAACTAGATCTAAGAAAATCGTATAAAGAGTGTTAATGATTTAAAGTTTATACCGAACGACGCTTGAAATGTTGTAAAAGGCATTTTTTTTTTTGCATCCATGATCTTTTCCAAGGATTTTTTTTATACATTTAATAAATGAAAATTTTTGCTAGTATACTTAACTACATTATCAAGCGAATAATTTTGTATTCTTATGAATTTTTGTTATTTTGTATAAAATGCATCTATAAACATAAAATTAAAAGTAGAATTGTAGTCACTATGAACGTTCTGCATATAATTTGTAACAGCAGCTAGATATCTATTGGTTTTTTTGAACAATTTAGTTTGATATTGCAAAAAAAGAAAAATGTTAAAAAATACAAAGTATTTGTTGGGTATGATACCAGCCCTATGCGTTTTTTTTGGGCTCTGACAAAATCAACGAAGAGTGCATGCCATTGCTTACTATAACCTGCTTCTTTTGAGGTTCATATTGATACAGCAATTTTTTAAATCAAATGTAACATAACAAAATAAAAAGTGTGCCTGCACATAGTTCTTATGTTTATATAAAGAATGAAAAAGTGTAGTGGGGCTTAAAATATAAATAAAACATTACTAGGTTAAATAAATTGTTTTTTAAAAAGTAACTTTAAAATGCGTTTCTAACGTGTTATTAACGTAAAGTTGTTTATCCAAAAAGTTAAAATACGTTATTACTTGTTATAATTCGCCTCATCTCTTGTAGATGCAAAAAAATGCAATATACTACAAATAAACAATACGCACTACAAAAACAAGCATAGATACTTGTCAGAATAGATAAAAAATGTTAGTTTACATGATGTTTTTATCGCGGCCTTTGTACAACTCATTTTTTTTAAAAATTAATAAGTAAAAATATTTAAACATAGTAGATTTTGTAAAAAAACTTAGCGATAAAAAGTTCGTCTTCTAACCTTTCTTTTGTGTTGAAAAAAATTAACACATTAAAAGATCGCAGGGTTCTTAGAGATATAGAAAATAATTTGAGACGTTATAGAGACTTTAATAGTTTATCTTGGAGTTTGCTGCAAAATGTTACGTAGTATTACGCGTTTTTTTCTAAAAAAAGCTTATTGACTCACGTTCTATATCGCTTAGTTTTTAGACGCCTATATGTTAAAAATGTTTCGAAAACTATATCTATTATGCAAAAATTCCGTTATTCGTTTTTAATTGTGAAAAAAGTAGAAAAAATACCAGATATAGTTGTTGCACGCGTTTTATATGCCGAAATCTTAACCGGCATTTTTTTCCGGAATACCGGTTTTTTACAAACGATAAACAATGAAATCCATGTGAACCCCCGTATTAATACAAATGATTGGAGACAACATGCCGTCAATAGTCAGAAAAAACGATGCAAATAATTGCATGGAGGTAACAAAAAAAATATCCAAGAAAAGTAAACGGACGTGAAGAGGTTTAAGAACGCATTTCAAAAATTTTAGGTGGTCATTTTTCGGAAGGGATATTAAACACTCAAGATGCAATGAAGTGCAAGATATGTTAACAACATGTAGTAATAAAATGGTAACGATCATTATGATGGCGAAAACTATCGGATGTGGGGGGCAATTATTACATTTATCGAAATTCATTTTCACCGGATGCGGCATCTTGTCGCAGAAATCAAGAGACTTCGGAAATCGAGATGCAAAGCAAGCAAAAATACAGAATTGATACTCTGAAATAAGTGAACTCAAGATCCGTATTGCAAAGACGAAAAAAGAAAAAATACAGTAGAAGTATGGGGTTCGGAAAAGGGCGTTATAGTAGGTTAGTGTGTTACAATTGCCAACAGGAAAGACATAAGCAAAAAAGCTGTATTGAAATAAATATATAATACGCAAATTATCGACACATACGAATAAAACAGAAAAAAAAAATGTATACTTAAATATTTAACATCGGAAGAATAAAAAAAAAATTAAATTGTCTAAATCAAATACTGAAAATTAGAAACTGTATAAATAAAACCTAAAATGTCGAATTAAAACACCCGAAGGAAAAAAGTGGTGAAACGAGGAGCACGAATACCACAGAGTATAAAAGCTAATTTATGGAATATGTAAAGGCCTAATACAGAGAGGAGTAAATAGAAATACCACTGTCGTATTGCAGGAACCCGTGCAGGTATGTAAAAACCCTACAATTGAAGTGAGGCTTGTAAATAATACTATGTAATTAAATGACTTGGGTATCAAGAAAAACATAAAGATGAATAATAGTAAGGAGAATGCACGAGTAAAACGGAATCCTGTTTTTTTGCAACAATAGATCTAACGACAGCATTTTACAGTATTAAATTATCAACAAGATAAAAAACATAAATATGCCCGTGATGTAAAAAATAAGATATATGAATGGAACAGCATAAGTATGGATTTAAAAACTCTTCCGCGCATATTAAAACCGTTTCTAAGGTTACATTAAGAGACCTGGTTGATTTTGGCGTACATGTGAATATAAATGATGTGGTTGTGTATGCAAAGAGTTGCTGGGAACATGAAAAATTGTAATAATGGTATTATAAAGAGTATGAGATCATTAATTAGTAATTAACTACAAAATAAAAAGTGTGCAAAGAATGGAATTTCATATTTGGAATACAAAATAAATGAATTAGATATAGCACCTTATGAAGAACATAAAAAGACGTTGATGGAGTGCAATCCCATGAAAAAATACTACAAATTACGGCATTTTGGGCAAAAGAAAACGGGTTAGTACCTTATATCGGACATACATGCAACAAGATATGTAGTTTAACATCAAGCCTAAAGTTTTAGGAAGAAGTAAAATGGATATTTACTGAGACGATGAAAGATGCATTTAAAGAAAGATAAAAAAGGATAAACAACACCTTAATCGTACACTGCCAGATTACGGTTAACCCTTAATCCTAAATACAGATGCATCAAATAAAGAAGTAGGGGCGGTGTTAATGCAGATGAATGAAAAAGGAAACTGTTAACCAATATAACATGCGTCGACAAAATTACGTCAGCTGAGTAGAATTTTGGTTACTATGCAGGAATACTCTGCATTGGTGTTTGAAACGCAAAAGTTTAAATATGAATTGATGGGTCGAACATTCACCCTGGAAACAGACCTTTCATAATAGAGGTACTACGAAGAAAACCTGAATTAAAAAATATCAGACTGTCAAGGCTTATGAGAAGACTACTATGTTTTGATTTTGTTGTTTAATATATAAGAGGTCACGCAATAGGTAAGGCAGATGAACTAAGCAGAGATTTTGATTCGAACGAACATAAGAAAATGAAGAATACCCTACAGAGAATTACAAAAAAAATTGCGATTATTTAAAACAATCAATGGTCTACATTTTTGCAGTTTGATAATGGAAAAAAGGAATATGCTGGAAATGGCAAGAAGAGTTGCATTATGTGAGACAACATATAAGAAAATTGGACGGCGAAGTGGAGATTATGTGATTTGTGAATACAGGAAAAAAGTGTATTGGTCAGACATTTACAACATAATAATAGAGATCTGTAAGGGATGTAAAACGTGCCAGGTAAACAACCGGCAAAGTCGATTCCCACCTCAATACAACGAGAGGACAAGACAACAAGACCCTTGGAGAAGGTAGCTTTTGACCTTATGGAGATAAGAGATGCAAAAACGTGTGTACTAATAGTAATAGACTATTATACAAGAGATGTAGCTACAGCGGTGTGAGAATCAATTGAGTTGATGAATATTTAAAATGCGGTGTAACAATGGCTGCATGATAAATTTTTACCATAAATGATTGTAATAGATGGTTGAGGTAAATTTACTAATGCTTAAATGAAGACGTATTTGAAAGAGCAAGGGATTAGTCAAAGTCAAATATCCAGTAAAAATTAGCAAAGAAAACGGCCGTATTATGGAAATCATTAAAAGTTAGGAAGAATATGTAGCTAAAATGAATCTAAAGAATAAAAAGTTGATATTAAAGAATTTACAGTTATATATGATACAACATATCATAATGAAATAAAAAGAACGGTACAGGAAGCATTAGAACACCCAGAGGAATACAATTAAGGCGTATTAAACAACGAGAACAGCAAAATGAAGCCAGTGAATACAGAAGGAAAAAAAAAACAATTTTCGTTGGAGAAACAGTTCAGTTAGCGCAACATGAGAATATTGTTAAGCAAGATAGTGAAAGCATCTTATCGATACGGGAAAATTTAATTCCTTGCCCAAAATGGAACATGCTTAGTTAGAATGACCAAAGTCCTCCCGGATATGTAAAAAAAATATAAAAGACCTAAAAAGTATGGCCGTAACTACCGTTTTGGAACGGGATGTGACGCCCGCAATTTGTTAAATATGATGTAAGACAACAATCTAATCCCTAAAATTATTATTATAGTTGCATGCGAATAAAATTAAAAAATGTTTTTTTCTGACACTTAAAAAAATAAAGTTTTGTTGAAACAAAAACCTTAAACTACAAATGTTTTTTTTTTAACATTAGATACAATGCCATAAGTTTTGGTTACATTTTTTACTCAAGTATTATGATCTAAAATGCCAAAAATTTTTCCGTTTGTTTTTTTTACTGACAGAAAACCAATTTCTGGCACTAAATTTAGCGTTAAATTTACATTTTGTTTTTAATCAACGTTATTTCTGTAAAAATTATTTGTTCGTAAAACAAAAACTTAGTTTTTTGAAAGAGAAAAATTTTTGTAAAAAATGTAAAAAATTGTATAAATCATGTAATTTATAATTTATGTGTTCTTTTTTAAAAAAAAAATCTTTATATTAGCAAACATTTTTTTTTTTACTTTCAGCGTAAATTTTGCCGTCAGAAAAAAACGCTCATCTTACTTTTTTTACTGGATGCAGAAAGAATACGTCTTACCCACCCTATTATTCCTATTTTTATTATATGGTTATAGTGCATAATTCATATTTCTACAAAAAGAAGATGCTAGGTGTGACTTTAAACGCCAAATTTCACTAATTAAAAATACAATGTATTACGGTTGCGCCTTAAAGAGGTTGGAAGCATGTTGACCCGGTTTACTACAAAAAGAGTAGGGTCTAGAACAGGGTTTCTAAAAATGATCAATCAAAACATATCATTGATCAAAATATTATAACATGATCAAGACAATAAAATGACCCAATATTTATGTTTTTGTGCATGTATAAATCTGTTTATCTCTTGTTTGTTTGTCTGCCTGTTTGGTTTCAATAACATTTGAAAGCAAGCACGAAAGGAATAATAGTGTGTTTTCAAGAGCCATACCCACCACATAAAATGCATAAATATGGAACAAGAGTGTCCATCATTAGGCATCAAGCCGAATAGCATCCTCAACTAGTCATTTCTCTTGTTTATTGGGTTTATATCGTATTTAAGGATCAACCTAGAATTTTCGAATTTTGATCGAAATATAAAGGGGAGAAAAATAAAATTAATCAATTGATCAATTTTGGAAAACCCTGGTCTAGAAGATTTTTTTGCATGAGACTCTGTATACAAATTAGTTATTAGGGCTAACTAAAATATTTTTTGACGCCGCATGATAAATATTCTAAATACCAAAAACATACGTACTAGGTTAATAGACGCTCAAATGGCAAAAAAATACAATAAACACATAAGATAATAAAAAATACAGATAACAACAAAAAAAATGTAGAATTTTGATGGCAAAAAATGGTATATCAATTATATAATAATATATTTTTATATTTACAAATATCATGTTTTGTAGAGAACCCGAATAATTCGGTCCATCACAAAGTCGACAATATTACGCTATCGCTTGTTTTTCCTCGTGACTTAAATTTGTACATAATTGACGTTTGATACGTTTTATTTATAACTATTGTGATATTAAAGCGTGTCAAAGAACGATAAAAACACACAGCTGGTTTATTGCAAAAAACATGTTTCTCATATATATTTTTTCAATGTTAAAAAAAACCGCAGTTCTATCCTGCATACCGTTCAAAGCATTTTTAGCTAACTTAGTGAAAAAAGGCGTTTTTCACTAAACATTTTTGCACGCCTAGTAATCAATAGACAGCAAGACTACGTATTAAAATTAATAAATTAACCAAATTGTCTAATATCTACATATCTTTGTTAAAAGAATGTTTGGATTGTGTATGGGGTAAGGTCACGTTCATTACTACTAACTGTACGGTAAGGATCAACGGAAAGGATAAGGGAAGACTATGGGTAAGTGTAAGGTAAAAGGATAGGGTGTGGTTTAGGGTACGCGTTAGGGTTAGGGTTGGGGTAGGGTAGGGGGTAGGGTTTGGGGTAGGGTTTGGGGTTAAGGAAGGGTTAGGGTTAGGGTTAGGGTTAGTGACTTATATAACATCTGTGTACACGTTATTATTACTCGATTGAATATGTGGCAATACGGTGGTCTATAAAAAATTTATTATACATAGTTTTGGCTTTTAATTAGATAAGATGCATAAATATAGTTTAACATCCCTTTTATTGTTTTCATTGTACTAACTAAACAAAAAAAAAGTTTGAATATATGTATTGTTTACAAATGAAATAAAGTTAATATACATAAATGAATATTATTAACTACTTGCATGCTAAAGCGTTCAAATACAAATTTTGCTTGCAACAATATAACATTGGCAATTTAGTACCATTTTAGATATTTATAAAGACTTTAGCACTATATTTTGTAAAAATATACTTGCGGTTGTAATGTTAGTGAAAAACGCAATTTTTTAACCAAACTAGTGAAAAATGCTCTACCCCCAAGATTTGTCGTTCGATACGTTTTGCTTGTAACTATTGTTCTATTAAAACTAGGTAAAGATTAATATAAACACGTGGCTGGTTATTTGCATTAAAAATATGCTTCCCATATATATTTTTTGTAATTTTAAAAAAAAAAAAAACCGCGGTTCTATCCTGCAAACACAGAAGCGATGCATATGGCTCGGTTATGTCTTAATAAACTATACGTGCAACAGTTTCAACCTAGCCCGGTTTTTCCCAGATGATTTTCTATTTTCTATTTTTTATATTATATATATTTAAAAATATGAAAATAAAAATTCGAAAAACTACACTTTTGTAGTAAAATGCTAAATTACTATATGTTATTTTTTTCGAAATTATACATTGAATTTTTTGCTTGTTATAATGTTCTTTATACATGTTTTTATTACGTTAAAAATGATTTTTCTGCAGGTTATTTGCAACGCACGTAAAAGAAAATCTTAAAATTGCAACTAAACCTTAGTAACTTAATTCTAACTTAAAAGAGTTTTGAGTAATAGCACTATTTTACAGCGTGTGGCAAATGAAAAATCATATTATATATATTTGTTTTACAACATGCGTTTTTAACCGTGCTTTTTTATGGACTTGTACTTTGGTTTTGTTGCATGAGTTCAACATACAAAATTTTGTGCAAAAAAACTCTAAGAATAGTTTTTATGAGCAAGTAATACAAAACAAACAAAATAGATTATGTGCAAAGCTTTTGAAATTGTCAGCAAACATTGATATCAACCACTCACATCAATACATTTAAGATATACTTAGTTTCTATTTTTAGTATTTCTACTGTAAATAACGCAGCTTGTTGGTTTTGTAAACATTTTGCAAGAATGTAACAAAAATGACATAATGAGATGCCCAACAGCCCAAAAATATTTTTCTATTTGTATCTCGCATACTAAATCTCTTTTTTATATAATTTTTGTTTTTTTACACACTGTTTTAGAGTTTGTATATTATAAATTTCTATGGTGTTATATAGGGTTTTTAATTACGTTACTTGTAGTGCAGTTTTCTTTTATCATAATTTTTTTTTTTTTGTTTATAAAGTAATTATGTACCAAATCAATTTAAAAAAAAACCATATTCGAATGCAACTGTTTTGGTGAAAAACTTTAATTTTTGTCTATCCTTAACAAAAAAACAGTTCGAACGTTTTAATAAACATTATATGCAATTTTCCAACCCCCAATTGTAAACAAATAAAAATAGCCTAATTTATATTCGTGGTTTAACTGCGTTCATCATCAAAGTAAACAATTCAAAGGTCCTTAATCGCTAATAATTTATATAATGCGTTTGGGGTCTTCCAAAAAAGCGACCAAACAGGAAAAAAACATTCACCTAAGCTAAAAAGCAAATCTATATGCATTTGGTCAATAACGTCAAGAATGCACTTTGCAATTAACGATAAAATAATTTACATTTTTTAAATATTTGAGATACAGTCAACCTTTTATAATGTGCAGTGGCGTATTATGGGGGTTTGGGGGGCTGCAGCCTCCCCCCAAAAAAATTGCGGCCTGATTTTATACGGAAGGTCCAATTTTAGGGGGCGATTTTTGTAAAAATAATGACTAGGGAAAAAAATTATTTTTTTAAATATTCTTAAAATGGTATTTCTATTTTATTTAATTTCTTAAAAATAAAATTTTGACGAAAATAAAATTTCGCCCCCCCCCCCTCTTTTTTTCCTTAGCTACGCCACTGATAATATGAACTCTTCTCTAATAGGAACGTCTACACTTACCCTTAAATCAGGGAGGGGAATTTTATAATGTAAAAATTTTACAAATTTTTACTGTACAAATTATAATGACACTAAAATCATGTCTTTCTCTAATGTGGACATCTGTTTAAATTTTTTCTACTACAATTTAAAAAACATATTTAACAATTTAACAAAAATGTTGTGGCAGTTGTACGTACCAAACAATCTATGCAGTTTCTCTGTATCTTTGGTGTTTTTATTTTTTTTAAAATCTTGCACAATAAAATATTTTTCTGCCATTTTATAACAAACGATACTAGAAAACAAATTTTTTTTTTGGTTTATTCGCTATAAAGTATGTACTAAAATAGGTTATAAGCATTATTGGCCATTTTAGCAGCAAAAAAGGGTGTTTAGTATATATAAATAAACGATTGCGTATCTCATCTCTTAGAATAGCACAGGTTATCTTTTTACATAGATATTACCTTTTACTTTTTATGCCTATAAATTCAAGAGTCTTTTTATTTTATTATATTTTAGAAGAAAAATGTCCACATTTACCTCTAATGTATATATATGAAAAAACTGTGACCAAAGTGTTCAAATTAGAAAAGGTTGACTGTAGAAAAAATTTTGGCAAAATTTAAAAATAGGCCAGGGGTATAAGCTCCGATTATACCTCCACGACCTTTGTGAAGGACGAAAACGTAATTTAACCCCTTTTTTATAAATTAATAAAAGGATATTAGTATCCAGGCTAGAGACTATATTTTTTGCAGTGTTTCTTACGTATTTTATAATTGTAAAAAAAAGTTTTTATAAAAGTTTTTGGTAAAAAGGCTAAAAATGTTAACTCCCCAAAAATGATGGCTGTTAGGGGTAGCTTGCATAAAACTTAAAGTCACTGACAGAAATTCATCAAAACATTGCTACATATCATATAATATTTAGATTTTTTAATTATCAAAATCATAGAGAAATAGGATATTTATCCGTTACCCAATGCGTAAAACATAAAGATGTTGTGAAATTTATTACATAACGTAAATTGAATATAGAAAGCCTTATTTTAATAAAAAAAAATACACAATATGGGATGTTTAGTTTTAAAAATTAGGGGTATTTTCTTTAATGCCCTCGGGAAACAAAGAGTTCTTTAATACCCATGATTTTTTAATAATTTTGTTTTTCGCCGCTATAGCCCTAAACCACGCAAAGTTCTTATTTAAATAATTAAAAATATAAAATGGATTTGGGTCTACCGAGGGCAATTTAGAACCTAATAGAAAAATCGATGACATTACAAAAATTTTTTGCAGATTCAAGGGCATTTAAAAAATTTCCCTAAAAATTATTGTTTTATTAACTTTTATTTTTTAAATTTAAAAAAATAGATAGTTGTTAATTTAATACGCATGAAATAAATCGGAGAAATATGTACATTCCATGATACAGTTTTACTTTATGTATATAACTTTATAAATATTTTAGGCTATTTTTCTCTATTAAGCGCATTACAGGGTTTTCCGATCTAAATGGATGTCTATGTAATCTAACCGGGGAAAATAAAACCACCCCTTACTTAGTTCAATCAATCTGGAAATTGTGTCAATTCAAATATAAATAGTAATAAAAAGTAATAAAAAAAAAGAACTATTAAATAGATATATTTATTAAATCCTCTTTAATTGCTAAACCTTCACGACATCTCATTAGAACTCTTAACATATTTCTATAAAAAATTTTACAGCGTTGCGAAGTAATATTTCGCATAGTGGTATTAATTAATAAAGTTCATCAGCCATCATTCCGTATATTTTCTGACCTAACCAGCTGCTTCCATTGCGACAACATATTTTCGAGAGGATTAAGGAATGGTGAGACCGGAGGCAATACTAAGATTCGGGGACTATAAAATCGAAATTAGACTGTATACCCTGGTTCCTGTGATATGCCTTTTATCACAAACTAAAACCACATTATTTGTATTATTAATACTAAATTCACTTTATAAACTACTAATTAATACACATAATATTGCAGTATCAAACGCACCTCTTGTTGTGCATAGTAGAAAAAGCCTTTTTTGCTCAAGACAAAATAAATCGATATATTTTTTGATCTTAGGCTTCCCACTTTTTTGTATATTTCTTTTATTTAACTTTAGATCAGCCTCTAATACACCGCATACTAACGTTAAATCTTACTTCATCTACAAAGAAACTGTTATTTGCATCTTCGTGTACAAAACGGGTTCAAAACTGGTTAGCGTATTATATTCGTGTTCGGGTGGTAGTATTATTATTATGTCTTTCCGGGATAGTATAAACTCGCTTTACACTATAACTAAATCCCGATATTTCTCTACTTATCGTTGACTTACTAACGGCGTTAGCATTTTCATCTAATAACCTTATTATTTTGGCATTCAATGTATGGGAGCAGTTTATATCAATTATACCCTGTACTATTCGCTTTCGATCACTTGTTATTTGTGACTTTTTGTCGCCTCCTTTTGCCAGCGGAACTGTTAATCCTGTTGTTTGCCATCTTGAATAAATTCTCCAAGGATAGGCTTCATCTCGCCGACAGACGAGTTGAAGCCAAACTCGTCGAGGCCAAAATTTAAAAGGGGGTCACATCTCGTCGGTCGGCGAGTTGAATCAGTTAGAATTTTTCAATCATTAAATGATAAAAGGACGCCTGGTAATTTCCATACATTTTTAGTAAAATCCAAACTAATTTGAAACATGCAAACTGATTT
>JAQFYM010004144.1:0-16370 GCA_034694785.1 Agrenia bidenticulata | reverse complement strand
ATCTTGATGTATCATCTGGATGTTAGAATTATATTACAATCAATACATTATCCACCTTTTTTGACACATTGTTTATCGTTGATCAAAGCTATATACATACACGACATTAAATTTTTATGTGTCAAGTATACTTGACACTTTTAAAAAATCGAGTTTTTCTGGTGTCAAGTATACTTGTCACTTTATAAAAAAGGGGTTATTAAAGTGTCAAGTATACTTGACAAAACCAGAAAAGGGGGTCATTTAAGTGTCAAGTATACTTGGCAGTAACAGTGAAAGGGTTAAAAACATTTTATTAAAAAATGGGATTTAGTATATGTATATATATTCTTATCATGTTGATAATTTTAATATATATTAAAAATCAAATTCTTTAATTCCTTAGCCGGCAAAAACACTAAACGGACTGTATGAATATTTAAGTAAAAAAGTACTCTTTAAAAGGTTATGAGGCAAGCGCAATATTTAAATGAAATTTTAAAGACGTCCTATTTTCGATTTTACAAGCATAGTTTATTTAATTAGGGTATAAAGTAATGATATTCCTTTTTTTCTTCTCATTTTATTTAATAAAAAATGATAAATAAATAGAAAAATTTAACAGAGGGACGTTTAAACAATTGATTTTTTTTCGTTTTCAAATAACAATTTCTTTAATATAAAACTTTTTTTATAAATTTTTTTAGTATATATTGTTTTGTTCTTTATCGTCACATTTGCACCTTTTTAAGTCTTTTTATCACTATAAACGTCGATTTGCAACCAACAATGTCAAAATCAATCAAAAACAATATATCGCAATAGAAATCGTCAAGTTGCAATCAATTAATACTTCTTTGCTAAAAAAAGTTAATTTGTTATCAATTAAGTCATGTTTACAAATAAACTCGTCGTTTTAAATCAATTAACGTCAAATTTGCTAACAAAGTCATTACCTTGCAATTAAATACGGCGAATTGTGATCTAATTCGTATTTTTTGCAATCAATACCTTTGTTTATTAGTTTATAGTGTTAAAGTTTTAGAAATAAGAAAACGAAAAATAAAGCTATAGTATATTGTAGTATGAACGACGATTTGTAATTATTAAGGACTACATAAATGCATTTTTATTTTGCAAAACAATGCATTTAAAAACACCCAAAAAACATTTAAAAGCTAAAAATTGAATTTATTGCATTCAATAAATCCATTCAAAAAATAACAAGCCATGAATTATTGTGACCCATATATCTATAGTGTTTATGTTATTATTAGCAATCAATCAATCATATCATATCATTTTTTGGATCTTAAAGCATATTTAGAATTTTTTACTGGTAAAACATAAAATTAAAGAATGCAATTTAATTAAAAAAAATTTGAAGCAAAAAAAATGTATTTACAGGGAAAAAAGTGCATTTAATGCTGTATATAATCTTTAAATATGCGACAAAAGTAGTTAAATGCTTCTATAAATTTTAGAATGGAGAAAACAAAACTATTTAAATCTAATTGCACGTGCTTACATTTTAGTATATCATGTATATGTGTATACATGTATTCAGTATTTAAATTGATAAGGGCATACAAACTTAGTTCGTATCGCTATTGAAGATTATGGTTAGGTCGTCACTACTACAATATTTTAAAATTATATCACTTTTTCTTTTCTTTTTTTTGTAACTTCTACACAGTAAACAAAGAAACACCGGAATGGACTGCAAAAGAACGACTTTGATTGTAATTTGTCGAATTTGATCGCAAAGTTGTCATTTTTGTATGCAAGTTTATCTTTTTTGATAAAAAACATCAACATTTTCATGCGAACATGACTTACGAGATTACAAATTGACGTTTTTTATTTTATATATACTGTTATTAATTGCAACTTGACATTGTATATTGCAATTTTGACGCTATTAATTGCAATTTGATCATGTTGTTATAAATCGACAATTTTAAATGATAAAAAAGTATAACCCGAACAAAAATCGGTAGCCATTTTTTTTACTGCCATATTAAAAAATTATGACAAGTAGAGGACACAATAATTTTTTTGTAATTATTAATGCCCTATTTTATAAAAGCTAGCCATACTGTATCTGTAAGTTTAACAGTATTTTTATTTATGACGAAGTAGTAGCGCGTAGAGTTTTAACATGTAGTATCTGCGCTTATTATCCCCCTTATTGTACTGTACAATATTTTAAATATATCAAAACTTGTATTTAAAAAAAAATTAGTAAAGACACAGAGGGATGCCAAAAAAAGTTTCTTTGGTTTTTTTAATTGTTTAAAAAGAATTTTTGCTAACTAGGTGAAAGGTATAATACATCATATTCTTAAATTTAAAAAATATAAAAGTATAAACTGCACTGTATTTAATTGAAAAGCGTCGATTTTCATTTAATATATTGACAAATGTTAAAGTATACTCCTTTAGCGCATTACCTTTTAGTATTTTACTCTGGGGTGGATTCCGGCTTTACCCCGACCGGAAAATTCGGTTACAGAAAACCGGATTTCTCCAACCCGAAACCCGACAATTTCTATTTTTGACCCGGTTTGGGCAAAGCTATATAGAAATGTAACTTTCGCGATGTTTGATTTTAATAAATTTGTTTTTAATATTTAACGTTTTACTCGTATAGAACTATGTATAATCTTTCTGTTGAACTAAACATATAAAATTATCTTTTTGATTATAAATCGTTTGCAATTTACAAATAACAATTTCTATCAAGTAACTTATGCTGGCATGTCTTTAAAATAAGTCGACGTTAAGTGTTTTTAAAATTTACGTTTTTATCCAGTCATAAAACTATATTTATCTACGCATAAAGAACCTTCTGCAATAAAAAGTCCAAGGTATATGGCAGCAATCATGTTTTTTTTTCCAATTCAATACTTTGCAAACGTGTTCTTTTGTCTTTTATTTTACGTATATTATTTATTTTATATCATATTAGCACATATTGTCAAAATTTTGTATTCCATTTTGCAAAGAAAATTAGGCAATCTTACCGCAAATTAGTGCTCACTAAAATATTGGCGGTCAAATCGTCACCCGACCCGATCTTGACCCGATTCAAAAATACTGAATCCGAAACCCGAATTTTGTAAAAATTCGGGTCAGGTTACACCCCAGATTATACTGTTATTAAAAAATAATATCTTTTTTTCTTACACATGTTTTGTTGTTCAACAAACATTTTTGTTGTTAAATAGTGTTTTAATACCGCAAACAAAAGCTATTCCTCTAATTTTTTTTGCTTTAAACGTCGTAAATTACAACTTAAAGGTTTTTTTAGAACCTTGAAAATTGTCGATTTTTATGCCGATTCGTTATATAATAAAATGACCGTGACGCGTGCTGTTCCGAGCTCTAATTATATGATCCAAAAATGCCAAATTTATCAATATAGAACAAAAACCGCATATATAATTTATGTATAGTTTTAAAGTTAAAAATCATGATAAAAAAAAGAGCCCTTTTCTTTTTAAAATTTAAGCGTGACCTAGAAAAATACTTACGCAAACTTGTTTTACAAAAAAACTCTTGGCGAGAAAATCTCTATAGAGATTTTTTCGAAAGCAACTTTAGTATTTTTTTTTAGTTTTACATGCATAATCACATGCAAATTGTGTTGTTTACTTTAAATATAGTGCCTAAATCCTTTTACAGGTTTTTTCTAAACGCATTTGGTTCTTAATGAATGTTTTTTTGCAGGGGATCCTCTAAAGAGATTTTATGTTTTAGCACACGCTTCAAAAATATCACTAGAGAGAATATCTATAAAAATTTTATTACGTATCTTTACGACTAAAATCTCTATAAAGGTTTTTGGAGCGTCTTTGTTGCTAGTATTGCCAGCAACTGCTATTTTTGCACTATTGTTTTTGAGGTTATTTTCTTACAGTGTATACTATGTGTGAAAGTGCAAAGTTGACTATTTTTAGTTAAATAAAGGGCTTTTGTCGAGTTTTATTTAGCTACAAAATCTAATTTTTACAGGCTTAAGATATTTTTTCTTATTAGAAAAATTTGTCAGTGCATTCAGGCACAGTTATTTATGTACAAAAATTCTACTTGTTATATATTTCTTTGTGTATTACAAGCTTTTGACAGAAAACAGGCTTCTACACTAAGAATTCTTCGTATTGAAGGCCCTACACTAAATAAAAATTTTAACCTGGTAAAAATATGTATAAAGAAGATTTTGTCAGAATTACAGTACATACTATAATTTTGTAACAAATGAGGTGCGATTTTGCATAATACAGCAAAAAGTTCTAAAAATTACGTGCTTTACGCATTTTTAGCACTAAAATCTAAAACACAATCTTTTGCTCGATAGTATTGTTTTTTTTTTTGATACTTCCGGAAGAAAATTTTTCGAGATGTCATTTGTGTCTAAAATATATAAAAAAATTTTAGTAAGGGTTTTTTATATTTGTATATGTATTATGCATATAAAAACCAAAAACCAAAACATAAAATATTACTGTTTTTTTTTTCTAGGCGAAAAAACTACGGTTTTTGTATAGTATTTTCTTAAGTGGTGTAGTTTCTTGCTGTTAGAAAAACAAATTCCCTTTATTTACAAGAAAATTTCTAACAACTTTTTTTATGTGTTTTTTTATACAATTTAATACGTCTTTTAGTATTTTTTTTGTCACTGTTATCTAATATTTCTTAACTAAACGTATAATAAAAAACACAAATATTATAAATTTGACGTCTGTAGAACATAAAAACATTCTTTAAACGTTGTCAACTGCAAAAATGATCATTAAAAACAATTTCGCAACATATTTTTATTCATACAATTTATTTTATAAAAAAATACAAATAAATGATTTTGGTTTTTTTTATGTCATTTACATGTTTATAAAAATAATTGCATAAAAATATGTAAAAAATAAAATTATTTGCTTTTGCCACACTTACAAAATCTTTTGTGCATAGAATTACATAAATTATTATGCTACAACAATAGAAAATAACATTGATTCGTGTTTATACATACAAAAGGAAAGTAAGTGCCCACATCATAATACATGTAATATGACTGTCTCATTTTATACTATTACTAGCATAAAGGTACTATACTGTATAGTATAAAGCTGATCACTACTATTTACTCTCATTGTAAAAATGATGTAAATATGCGTATAAGTTTTAAATTTTTGGTGATTCAAAAGTAGGCCGTATAAATTGAATTTGTTGTTCATGACATTTTTTTTTACTATAATTTTGGCTGTAGAACGAATTTGTAACTTATGTATTGAAAATATATACAAACATTGTATTTTAACTAATATAAATAATATAAAATTATTATTACTATAATTTTTTGATATAAACTTATTGCTTAGCAAGTTCTTGTTTATAAAATTATTCAATTTTTCATTTTAAATGCCAAGCAATAATAATGCTTTCAATTACACATTTGCAGATTTTAGCCTTTATAAAAGAGAAAATACCAAAGAGATCATCGTAAAGATAGTAGTAAACGATTAAGATAAAATTGTTCCTCATACCTGCACTACAGAGAGCAATATGCAATAAAGTTCTTAAATCCTTATTTTTTTTATTTTATAAATGAAAAATGTATTATTTAATACAATGCACAAGAAGTAATTAGTTTTTTGACAGTGTTAAGATCCTGGTTTGTAGAGTTAAACCACATAAATTTCTTTTTTTGTGCAAGACTATATATCAAATGAATATAAACCAACAAAGCATAAACCTTAATATTAATTTAATTTTTTCGGTATTTTGATAGGTATAATAGCTGTCAAGAACAATCCCAGTGCTTTTTTTTTGTTTTAAGTAGCCAAATACACTGTATGCCAGATTGCTATAAAAATGTAGTTTTAAAGCAGCTAATATTTAAATATATTATATAAAATTGTTATGCATTCATGTTGTGTATATAAATTACAATACGATATTAGTTCTACGGACAGTTTTTTTCTAATTTACTTACAGTAAAAACATTTATCAAAAACAAAAAAGTGGCTAGTACTTACGCATTATTTTTAAGTCATCTACCCTTAACGTAAGCAGCACTTAATGTCTATTGTCTTAGTATTGCATTTATTTATACCATACCTTTAGACGCTTGGGGTCTTACTTAGCATGTTTTTTATGGCATGCTGCACGGAGTCATAGTAAAACTATACTTTATTTTGTTTGTATAAAAGTTTAAATTTTTTATTTTGTATGGCTTCCTAGTACATAATTAAATTGTATACTGGATATATTCATTTTAAGCATGTTAATATTAAATGCATGCAAACCCTAGGTCATTATAGGCTTTTCTAATTTATCGTGCATCTTTGTTATATAAATTTTACTTTTTTTTTGTAAATTTTGCGTTAAAAGGTACCCAAAAAGATTAACGCCAAAGATCAAATTTGCGTAAAACTTACAGAAAAATGTTTTATTTTGATATTAAAAACGCCCTATTGCGATTAAAGCCGCACGGTATAAATTCGTTACCAAAATAAAAACAAAGATATATTAGGGATACAATATATGAGGGGTTGGGTTATATTTATACAATTTCTTACTGATAAAGCTTAATATAAAAAATCAAATCATGATGGACACAAAAAAAGAACTATAGGGAACGTATCTTTTTGTTTTTGCCCAATTTGCGTTAATTGTTGTGCTTTTTTTCATTCTGCTGTATTTAAATTTTGGCATGCAGATAGTTTTTTACGTTTTTCTTTTATTTTGCTGGTAGTAAAACTTGAGTTCTTCATAGTAAATTTTACTATTAGAGATACCTAATAGATTTATTTTACAGTTACTTCTTTTGTATTCTATTTAATAACTCACTTAATGAAGTATGGCTTAAACTAGAATAAAGAGTAAAATTTGTAAAAAATACGAAGATCAATAAAACTGAATAAAGATTTAAAAAAACTAAGAAGAATACAGAATCTCTAAATGACGTGTCCCTGATTATAAAATCTATAACTGGCATAACAAAATCGTTTTTTATCGTTTACGAACTATCTGTATCTTTTTTTAGGCTAAAAATAAAAAGTGAAAAAAAAAAACTTTTTTATATAATGACAACGGAAAATTTCTAAATTGAGGCTTACGTGATTTTTATATTAAACGTGTCTTATCTTATCTTTGTACACTTTAACGTTTTTATTTCCATAGATACCTCTAGATTTGTTGTAAAAAAAAATTTGAAATATAGTAACACGATAAAAAAACACTAGAAATCAGAAAAAAATTTTGGATACATACGCATGCTTTAAGATGCTATTAATAGAAATAGTGTAAAAGTTTTAGAAAAATGTGTTGTAGACTAAGTAAATATCAGTATTTTTTGCATACGAACAACACGCTAACCCATAAAAAACAATAAAAAAATGCCTGCCGTACATTTATATGCTATTGCCATACGAGTTCTACATGATAAGAATAAATCTATGAATTTTCTATTTTTTTTTTTGTTTTCCATTGTACACGTGCCAAATATTGATGCAATTCGGCATTTGGCATTTTTTGATATTAAAGAATATATGATATGCGTATTCGTTTGTTGTGATTACATTTTTTTAAAATATGCATATAAAATAACATATTTAAATATATAGTAACATTTTACTTTTTTATGATATTTAAATGAAATAGCCTGTAGCTTGACTCATACTACCTTTTTTATAAAAAAAGGTATCATCTTCAATTTTAAAGCTTTATACGTAATTTGTATTTTGCTGTTAGTCCCCCAAAAATTTAGTCAGTTTGTTACAGCAACGTACAAAAAATTTTGTATACTAAAAAAATATTAAAGGTAAAAAAACCTTGAAAACCCGTTTTTTATTGCTTTAACAGTTTTTATCTAAGATTAATTAACAAAATACTACAAAAATTTTAAAATATAAAAACTATATGCAATAAAAAGTCTTTCTAAAATGCAAGCGTATCTATAAATAGTGAAGATTGCACCAAAATCTCTTCGAACTTCGAGAAGCCTGTAGTTTATGCAAAAATGTCAGGGCCGGGGTTTAAAAAAGGAAAAAAAAAGACTGAATAAAGTTTTAGAAGTCCCCTGTATTCGATTACATTTTATTTTTGATTTTTAATGTACCAATGTATTTTTTCGGTATGTCGCCGCCAAAAGGACCCGGTTTTTGTTCATTACAATTATTTCATCTTTTAGTTAGTATACTTTGCCGAAAATAAATAGAAAACCTATAAATAAACATTAAAAATAAAAGCTAAAGAAACACTTAATATCGTGAAAACTGTATTTTTGTTTTACGTGTAGCGTAGATAGTCGGCGCGCGATTTATTTGCTATCGAAAACGTTTTTGCTAATAGCAAAAAAAACATACGTCTCTTATGCTGTTTTAAAATAATTGACAACGGAAAGAAGTATAAAATACTTTGTATTCTATAAAAAACTTGGATAAATTTCCATGTAAGCTGTTTTTTTTTAGAAGATATCTAATAAAATTATTTTTTTTTTTTTGCAAAAAAAATGCTAATTGACAATATCGTTAAATCAGGTTGTAGATACATTATAGGTCATACACCCCTCTCACCTACTGATCGCACGATTTTTGCGACAAATGTGCACAATAACCGTAAATTTACGTATAAGCAGCGTACAGATACACGCAACAGACCAACTTATACAGGGTGTCCATAAAAAAACGCAAAAGTAAAAAAGCTATTCTACCCCCAAACATTTAAACTATATTTTTCGTTGTGGCATTGATATGTTTATTGCATTAGAGTTAGATACTGTGACATCTTTATTATGCGATTTTAAGATATCTAGTGTATAATTCGTTAGAAGACTCTCGAAGTTCGATGTAAAAGGTGTTATTATAATAACAAAAAAAATTTAAATTGGTAGTAAAGGGGAAATACTAAATATTAAAAAAATTCCTCTTCGCTATGATTTTTTTTTCTGTGACAATACATGAGTTTTCTTATAAAATATCACAATATCTGTCAACATCTTAAATGCCGAAAACAACTTATCGTAAGCATTAAGTATATTATATGTGTTCTATAAATAAACGAGTGAAGTCATAAGGCACAATATAATTGTGTATCTTTTCGACCAAATCTCAATATAACAGGCGTATAAAAATTTAAAGTTGTCTTTATTGCGTTTGTTTATGGACACCCTGTATAATAGTAAAATGTATAAATTAAAAAATTCTTTTGTTCATTTGTTTTTTACTTTAGACTAAAAAACTCAACAAGACGCATTTTTTTAACTAAAGAAATACCGAGAAGCATATACGAGAAAAAACCCAGCTTTTAGCAATTACTTTAAGTTAAAATATTCGTGGAATAAACTGTTCAGCTGTCATTTTTTCCAACTTGAGTTTACTTTGTAAATATTAAAAAACGATGTGTCTGAAGTAATAAAGCTCAGTAATTGAAATAAATATAAACAACAACAAAAAACCGCATATGTTGCAAATATTTTTTCTAATATAAATATAAAATGGAATATCAGAAAAAACTTGCAAAACTTTCTATTTTAAGATGCCTGGTTTTTAAGCATATAAGCGTCTTGAATCCTTGCACATTTTCGTGACTTAGACTTGCAAGTTTTCCTCGTGGTAATCCAGGATCCATGGGATAAAACATTTTTTAAGAATTTTACCTACCCCGGGTAAAACCAGGGATTTTTTTGAGGCAAAAATATGCAAGGAAAGTAGCCAAAAAAGCGCAAAATATACTGCAACCACATATTTTGCAGTTCTTAATTATGCATAAAAGAAAACATAATGCAACTACCAGTGACGTGCAAAAGAAGAGGGGCAAAATGCGACGGGGTCCTGGCCCTTTCTTTTTTTAAAACTGCTAAGCCGAATAGAGAAAGGACTTTTTCGTGTAGAATTTTGATGAATAAAAGATCAAAAACTGAAGATGCCGTACTAAACATTAAAAAATAAAATAAAAAAGTTTTTTTACTGTTTGGATCGGATTAAAAAACCTTATTTTTTTAATAAAAACATAATAGCCCTGGTTTAAAAATTATAGGGTGCGTTTCTGGATTCTATGTGTTGAATGCAATGCTTTTACTAAATAGTTGGCTGAAGTTTGTTTTATTAGCAGATCAAAGAATAAGAAATGCAGAGAATGAAAGAAAAAACAATATAAAAGCAAAAAAACAAAAAAAAAAGTGGTTGTTTGTAAAATAAGTTTTACTGCTAAAAAAGCATTTATGTTTTACTGTACTAATAAAAAAACATTAAATGTTTTTTCATATTTGCATTTACCTATAACTTTTGATCCACAAATTATAAAAATAATTGTAACACAAAACTCCAAAAACAAGAGCATGCCAAAAAGGTGCGTGCATTTGTACATTAAGGGGTAAAGCAAAATTTATTCTTGTTTTTAAGATCGAATACAAAAAGAATTTAATCACATTAATCTGGCTTACCTAAAGTTGTGCGGAATCATGATACAATTTAAAAATAAACTTACTTGATATACAATTTTGTACCTACTTAATTTGGTTATATATTATTTTGTAAAAAGTAAGTTGCACTATAAAAAACAAGGTATTGTGAATGCATAATAAGTTTAATATAATATAAAAACAAAAAAAAAAACCATCATGCAAGTTGCTAAAAATTATTGACAATTTGCATTGTAACGACTCTTAAATGTATATGAAGCATTTGGGTTTGGTGGTATACTTGCAGAAAAGAATTTTTAATTTACACTAAAGCTTCTATAGTTGACAAAAAATCATGAAAAAAAATTAAGTTTCAATATTTATTTAAAAACTATTTTTATATGTATATGTTTGTACAAACAATAAAAAAACCCATGCTTCTGTAGATGACAATTTTGTAATAAATTTGCAATAAATCTTAATAAAAAATGCATATAAAAACATTTACGTATTTTATATTGTGTTAACTTTTCAGTGTAAGCGTTTTTATACGCGCCAATCTTTACTTACCAACTTTTATTTTTTTTTCTTGTACAAAATTATCATCTTAAGAAATTGTCAACTATACAAGGAACAGTGTATCCTATATACAAAACTGCTTTTTATTGTTAATTTGTATGCTTAATACACAATATTTAAAATCAATAGTGTTTTGTATGCAAGAAATAGAACAAAAAACTTATAAGATGTTTTAAAAATCATGACCATTTGTACACTTTGCGTGTAAACGCCATAAATTAATCATAAATATATATTTTTCTCTTCTTTTAATGATGTGTAAACCTTTTTTTTGTTAAATATACAAAGTGCATTTGTTGCATTTAACATAACTTATAATCTATTTTAATTTCCATCAAACTATTAGAGGACAATTTACGTGCCTACGGTCAAACTCGTCAGCGTGCACATAAAAGGGTATGCCAAACTCGACAGGGTCAATTTTTAGGGCGGGTTCTTTTTTTTATTACAAAAAAGAATTGATAAATAAATTTAAGTAAAATCTATGCAATTGGAATTTGATTAACATGGCTTTGTTTTAATTTCTATTTTACATCAATTTTGAATTTTTAAAAAATAACCCCTTACGGCTGCAACATCACATAAATGTGATTCATTTATACACCCATAAGCAGCATTATTTATTAATTTAGTAGTTTGACCGAAACACAGATGTTTGTATAGTATAAGAAAAAAGAAACAAAACATTTAAATATTACTAATTTTAGATGCATAAGATACGGATATACAATAATTTATTTATGTTTAGATTAATCTGAAGTTTTATATGGATCTAACCATGTTTTTGATTTGGTTTCCTCGTTCTTATGGGTTCGTATACTAATCTCATATTTAAGGCAGATGGTGAAAGGGTTAACTTACCCCAACCCTAACCGACCCTAACCCTTACCACGTATAGATTTACGTGCCATAATTCACATTTATTTATTACAGGCATTTTTTTCAATTTCCAGTGAGTTTTTTGTCGGTTTTCTTGCTATTTCTAGTGAGGTTGCCGGAAAAGGTGTCTTTCATAGCAGTGTGGTGAGGATGTCCTAAACCATGTTATATATGTTTAGCGCTATTTCGACGCCTCTTTGTTATCTTTTATACATAGCAAAAAGTCAGGGGTATTAAAAATGAAATATTTAACCCCCCCTTTTTCTAATTCTGATTATTTATATACTCGAGCATTTAAAGCATCAGGTTAAGATGCAAATATACTTCAAGGTAAAATAGACTTTTTTTGTTTTAAAACAAAAATTAAATAAATACTTTAATAAACAAAAAAACGGCTAAAAACCAAAAAAAAAACTAATCATTACCTTTTTATTTTAATTAACCTTCTGTTTTTTCTAATGATAGCTGTTACAGCAAACCTAGAGATTTTGACATGTAGTACAGGTTTCAGATAAAATATTTTGAAGCTTAGAGGGTTGGTTCACTATTGCACAGATTGGCAATTTTTTTGACACATTGATTGGCATATCCATTTACGGCCAGGATATAGACGGCAAAGCTACATAAATGCAAATTTGATTCATAAAATAGTTATAAATAAAGTTACAATTTTGTAGTAAAAATTTATAATGTTGGACGTTAGTCTGTGCGTGTTTTGTATATAAGGCGTGCATATTAAAATTGTGACTTTTATAAAAAAAAAATTGACACAAACTTATAATTTCAATTAAGGCGTGCAAAATCTATGCTTTTTGTGTATATATTTTTAACAAACAATTTACGATTTTTTATACTAAGTTTTGACATTTTTTCCTTTTTATCAGATATTTTATAGACTAGAGGCCTTAATTTTTTGCGTTTAAATCTAAGAAGCAGTATATCAAGTGTAATTTACGGCATGTCTATTGGCGTCGAGTTTGTTCGAAATATAGCTGTTTTTAAACTGTAATTTTTTTGAATTATTTTCACCCCTACCGACAAAAAAAAAGATGGACTGTGTTAAACTTAAAAAAAAAAGTTTAACTTAATGTATGTTTAGACACTGAATTCATTATATTTATATACATTAGTGTTAATCATACTAAAATATACTTTGTTAAGAAGTTTTTTTTTTTTGTTTCGTTAGAAAGTGTCTACAGTTTTTTTGTGCCAGTTTTAGCAAAACACGTATATGTAGAACGAAGGTCTATACATGCAAAAAGCAATAATGCAATAGTATTTTAGAAAAGAATACAATAATTTTTATTAAAGTCTTTTGGAAAATGTAAATATACTTTCAATTTACATCTTTTATTTTGGTATCGTGCAAAAAGCGTAGATTTTTTGATCCGAAAATGCAAATGCTGTAAAAATAAATGGCGTAATTTATATTTTATACTTTGGTTTTTTTTATCATGAAAAAATCTTTGCATAACAGTATCTAATACAATTTATCTTGTGCGTAATAAAGTTATACCCAGGGATGCCATATTATTTTCTTTTCACGGAAGGGGGTAAAGCCACGTCATATAGAAAGAGGAAGTAAAACTAACAGACAAAGAACATGAAAAAAAAAAAAAGAGACAGCCATAGGACTTAACAACCAATAATATGTAAATTTTGTGAAATGTGCGTATCTTTTACACCAAAAATCACTATATTGTCAGCAGAACGTCTTAAAAAAGATATGGATCATCTGATATGAAATTCTAGTAAACTCAAAGGCATAAATTGTAGCAAAAAAAAACAATACTCTACGAGGTTATCTGCATTGTAATCGTAAGTGTGTTTGACAAAACTAAACATACCTAATAAGCAAGAAATGTACTTATAATGTTTGAGCGCGTAATCTTGTGTACAACTGCAAAATGTTTTGAGGATGTTTTTGCTCTTTAAAAATTGCAGGTATTTTGCATGTAAATTTCGTTTATCATACGCCAAAATTTGCTTTTACGGGTATTAATGCAATATAAGTAAAGGAAAAGTGTGTAAAAAATACTTTGTTTGCAAATATACTGTACTAACGATTAACATTATCTAAAATCCGGACTCGTAGCATTAAGTACCGCATTTTTTCACGAGTCGGATACTATTCGGGGGTTTAATATTCAAAATTAAAAAAATTGTGCAATGTTTGTTTATCGAAAGATTTGATTTTTTTTTATGCGTAAATGTAACATTGATAAAATTTATTACCCTCAGAATGTACTTACGGATACTACTTAGATGCAATTACTATAAAATAGTATCCGTAAAAAAAGTCAAAAAACTGCCTTTTTTGGCCATACGGATACTAACTGAAGTGCGTATACTAAACAATGTTATTCGTTATATACAGTTAACTTTAGAAAAAAGAGTTTTTTATATCATAAATGTAGAAATGACTTACTTAATGTCTAAAGGATCTAGGGCTACCGCCGGACCCGGAATACTGCCGGTTTCCGGCTGAAAAACTTTCGGTCCGGCCGGTCCCGGTACTAGATTTTATAGACTTTTACCGGTGTCGGTTATTTTTTGGTATTTCCACATTTTCGGTTCCGGCAACTGTTTTTATATATAATAGATTTCCACCAAATTTATAAAGGGTTCAATTATACAAAAAAGTTACGCCTATCAATTTTTTGTCGGTATTTTCAGTAAACCCAATCAAAGATTGAGTAGCTATAAAAAATAGATATTTATTAATACACAAAAAAAATATTTTCTATCTTTTACAAATAAACAAACAAAGTAAAGTGTGATTCTCTTTGTAATATGAGCAGTTAATTATCTTTATCATTGTTTTTTTAGTTGTAATTCAAAAAGCGTTAACGGGTATAATTTTTTATGTCAACGCTATACTAGAAAGGTTTACTGGAAGATTTGTGGGGTTTTATCTAAATAACATCGACCGCAAATCTGTGTAGATGCGTGTAATATAAAGCATCTGCTTTGTATATTTACGACATATAAAATATATCAATTGTTAAATTAATTTCTTCTGTATTAAATTGCCATTTACCGGCTAGTCATTATCCAGAAAACTGTGGCTATAAAAAAGGTAACATAATACGTAAAGCGTCTCTACACAGTATTTGATTTTTTGTATGTAAGTCCGCATATCTTAGCTTCTAGGTACTGCAGACTTATGGTTTGTTTTTGACAATAGGTCGAACAAATTACAAATTAGTATCGTTGCAAACTTTATATTTCTATCGTAATATTAAAAAAGAGTATTTTTAGCAATTTTTGTAAAAAGAATTTGATATGTTAGGTTTATTATATTAAACATCTGTATAGTGCATCATGATTTTGCTAGATTTAAACTTTGTAAATTTGTATGTAACTATACGTACAAAGTTTTATTTTATAGTAAAAAAAAAGAATAAAACTAATTAAGCTAAAATAATTCAGTGATAACTGTCAAACACCAATATTCAATCACATTGCATGTAAATTTGTGTTTTTGTGTACTGGTTATCTTATTTTTTCAAATTGTCAAGATTAAAAAATGATATGTACATGATGTTATAAAAAATAACTATGCTAACACTGTAAAGAAGATAAGGAGTAAGGAATGTTTGAAATTGTCAGCATTACTATTGCAATAGTTTTTGCATTAGAAATACTGTACACCTCTTTATACGACGGTCATTACACTCAAGCATGGTCGTATATGTTTTTTAAACAAAGATAAGACTGTGGCACATCTGAAAATTGTATAACTCTATTGTGAATAGCCTTTTAAACGTATTTTTATTTAATGCGCATATAGATCTAGGGTCCGGACAAAACAGTGGCAGTCGTTTTTTTTTCGAAAAATGCTGATTTTTTACTTTTTTAAACGTCCAAAAAAATAGTTTTAAGAAAAAAAGGGCATATTTTATATAATTGTAGGGCTTTTAATGTACAAAACACACACCAAACTGTAATTATAGGTTTATTTGTAATTAATTTACTATGTTACGGCGATTTTTTATTAACTAAAATCGATCGTACTATGAAAAAAACCGTTCATAGCGCGATTTAAAACATTAAAAGTAATGATAACAATCTATCATGCGATCGAAAAGCCACCACATACAATTTACTAGATTTTTAATTTTTTGTATAAACACAATTAGTTAGTGACGGAATACAATGTTTTTTCGCCAATTAAAACATAGCTTAAGCAAAGTGCAAACGCAATTAATAAAAATACCACCATTCCATAAGCTTTTTAACATACGTTTGATGCATAAAAATTCTGAAAATTGCCACTTTTTGCCGATTTTTTATGTATGTAACAAGACACAAGAAGATGAATAATCACAGATCTATAAGATTCAATTAGGAATAGCAACAAGCTGCTAAACTAGTACAATTTGTTGTTGTCATTATTAGAATATACAGTAAAATACCATATTTTTTTATAATAAAATAGCCTTTTTGTAGATAGAAATTATAATCTATGTAACTAAAATATACTTGTAAACCCGCAAAACACAAAAAAAAAAACAGTCTAAACATA